>NAPT01000123.1:0-57431 GCA_002927785.1 Cladonia uncialis | reverse complement strand
GAGGGAGGGGATGGAGATGTGGATGCGTTTTTGTGGGACCATGGCCGTTTTGGGGGATAGGCTTGGAGAGTGATTGGGTGCGTGATTTTCTTGAAAAGGCCGCGGATGATATGGGTGAGGGTACGTACGCACGGCGTCTCCGTTCACGCTTTTGTGAATAATGTTGGTGCGAGTTGTTAGTGTGAGACGAAGGATCATTTTATGAGGGGAGTGAAGAGGGAATGGTGATAGATAGATACATATCTCTTGTTTTGATCCATAAGATAGAGAAATGGTGGGGGAAGGAACGAATTGATTGTTTATGCGGTTCTATTTCATTGATTGTGGAGAAGTGACGACGTGACGAGTGTAGAAGAGGGGACAGGACCGGATTATAGTCATTAGTGATATAAACTCAGATCTCTCGGCAATGCTGCGTAGATTCATTGCGCGAGCTGGTTGTATGATTGGACGTTGCGGGGTGTTCTCATCGACCGTACCCCATTCTTCTCAGAAAACCCAGCTTGGTTGTCTGTTCCTGTGCTCGGAATTTTTCTTCTTCAATAGTGACATCGTTGCGTACGAGATAGGAGGGAATGTCAGAGTATATATCTTCTCCTACTGTCGTCTCTGAGCCGCTCCATTGCTGACTGTCATGAAAGATACACATACTTCCTCTCTTTTTCGCAATATGAAACAGGTATTACAGATCAGAGATAAGAAGCTCTTTATCCTACGATTGCAAGGATAACAACAGCACGACAAGGGAAAGGGATTTAGGGGGAAGCCATATGTAGAGGAGTTATTTGGTCATCACTGGTACTTGCCTGATGTTTGGTTAGCTCATCGCATCTCTTGCAATATGGATGTGCAGGCTTCCTCTTCAATTGTGATGGGAAAGAATCGAAAATGGAATCTTCCCTTTCGTGCGAGTAGCCATTAAGCCTGGGGTAGATCCCATACCAAATTGGACCTCATAATGCTGAGCTGTATGTATAAATTGGTCGGAAGGTCGAAAAGTAGAGGGTCTTTCCTTTGGGAGGCTGTAAATCGTAGCGACTGCGGCAGCAAACCGAGCTTCCTAGGGCTCACTAAAAGTATCTGAGCTCAAGAGTAGTATATGGTCAAGACCGGGAATTAGGATGCTGTCTACAATCACAGCAGACTTGGTGAGATCATCCTCGATCCCCTTCGGCCCAACCCGCATTCCAAATCGCTCTGCTTGCTCAATATTGATTCTAGACCCATGCGATTCGGCACTAGCAGATTGCCCTTCGCTCCTTGAAACATAATGAGTGTCTGCAGTAGCCCCAGCGTCTGTCTGCACCTCCGAGAAAGGACCGGTAATCCATGCCGGAACCCCGTTCTTCCATAGTCTCACGAGCCTCTGGCCATGGCCACGCAAATCTAGAACAAGATGGGGCCAGGCTGATTGCCAGGCTTAGCAACCGCCAGAAAAGCCACTACTCTTTCGGAGTCGTCAGATTAGCCATAACGCACTGAAGCGGTCCCTGCCAAAGTTTGCTGGGCTAGAAGGCGAAGCGCTTGTAAGCCCTTCAACACTGGCAAAAGCACTTCCGTGTAGAAGACATTCAAGCATTTTCGCAGGATTGACTCTTGCTTCAGATAACACTGACTGTTCTAATTGCTGTAGGCGGACTGTCTGTCTTTGAAATCAATTCAATATCACTACGAATGAATAAATCTTTCATCGATGGAGGCGCCTAGAAGCCTGCTAGCTTGGAGTCAGCAAGAGGCTTATCGCCGCCTAGCTATAAGTGCTGCTGTCATATGTACCAAGCTAGGGCAGCATGCTTCGAAGCCACCAAACAGTTGAAAGGACAGCGGCATTACATTGCAGCTCCCGCATGGCTCAAACGATGCGACTAAATAGTGTGATACTGATTATTGAAGTCAAAACTGAACAGTTGGTGCTGGCAAATCAGTTATGGACCATCTAATAAAAGAATGCCCCACCGTCAAGGCACATTACTAGACAAGGCTGTGATAATTTCGTGACGAGGTCCCCAGTCAATGGATACCAATTACAGTGTGCACATGATTATTTAGGAACCATTCCACCACCGCCAAAGCCCTTCAAAAGGTTGAGGTTCTCCTGGACTCTGCGCGTTGCGTCAGAAACTGGCTGCTGCCACGGCTGTGACTGCATCTGAGCTTGCTGTTGGAGGAACGCAGGGTTAATGTGAGCTCCTGGGGGGATATTCGTCGGAGAGTACGGCGAATATGCTGCTAGCTGTGCAGAGTTTGGTGACTGGGAAGGAAAGGAGTGATGGGATTGATAGCCTTGTGGTGATGAGGTGTGCGGTTGATGGTATTGAAGACTGGACTGTGGTTGAGGATATTGTGAGGGGTACATCTGGCTTTGTTGTGGTTGAGAATAAGATTGTGCATAGCTGTTGGCGTATTGTGGAGCAAAGTTCGGGTAGGAATTGGACTGCACATGTGAGGGTTGGTTAGGAGGTGGCATTGCTGATCCTTGAGGCTGGTACCCATTGCTCTGGCTAGGGTATGAACCGTGGTCATTATTGTGCTGAGGCGGACGAGGTGGTAGTTTATTTTTGGGAGGAAGGCCCGAAGCATTGCTTTGAGGAAAAAGAGGGGAGTGTTGGCGACCACGCGAACGTGCATTACCCTGAGGGCCGCCATGCTCTCTTCGATCGAATTTACCCGACCTATCCGTGCCACGGTTGCCGCCATGCCTTTGACGATCCCCTCTTCCACCGCCACGACCGCCTCTGTTACTGTTACCACGACTGGAGTAGTCCCCTCCTGAGGGAGGCTTGCGTCCCATCATCTCGTGTAGATTCGAAGGCCTGGTCAGAGGTGTATATAGATCATCATCATTCTCATCCTCCGCATTTATGGCATCGTTATCGTCATAATGCAACGAAATGTCTGTAGAGCTGGGCATATGTTCTGATCGAGAATATGGACCCCGATCGAGACGCTTCTGTGACCCACGGTGCCGCTGCTGTGGGCCACGAGAGAACCCCTCTGCTGGGGCCTCCCTGATATTATGCCTCGGACGCTTTTGTAGTTTGATTCGGCGCTTGTGCTCCGCCTCTGCTTCATCATCCGAGAATTCAAGCTCATCATCGCCAACTTCTTCATCGTGCAAATTTGAGGCATCTGTACCTTTGAAAGCTTTCAGAGGCTGCGTGAAAACTGTTGTAGAATGTTCCCCAACCCAGAAGATCTTTGTATTCTGCCGAATGCCAGCTTCATTCATGGCAGCAGCATTGGTGAAGCGAACACAGTAGTAAGGTTGCTGTACTCGGCCCAATGTCTCCGCAATGACCCCAATAACAGACCTATCTTCAAGGCAGAGAAGTGAACCGGTTTCGAGAACCTCATATTCTCCAGATATTTTTGCTTTGATCACGGCTATGTTCTCTACGATGTTCTCCACAAAGCCAAGTTCTTCGATCTTCATATCTGCCGTAACTGTTATATCGGGTTTTGGCACTATCTCATCTGGCTTCTCGTTCGTTGTGCGTACGACATGGGAATGTTCATTAGTTCCCTTTCCATGGCCATCATCTGATCCGCCGTCCTCCGCCATAAGTCGACGAGCCTCTTCTTCTGGACTCAGCATCTCATAGTCATCCGCGTCGCTGTCTGCTTCGCTATCATCCGATGACGAGCTATCGGAGGATGACTCTGAAGATGATGACTCTAGTGGCGAGGAGTCTAGTTCAAATTCGGCCTCTGCATTGGCCTTGTTGGCTTCAGCCAGTTCCTCAAATGTTAACTCTGTATGCACAACCATTTCCGTAGAATCCGTAGCTTGCTTTGCTTCCACAGCTGATGAATTCTTATCGCCTTCGCTATACGGCCCTTGTGCCGACTCCTGCAAGAGTCCGGTTTGCACTCCATCCGCAGCACTGAAGTCTGTGTTGGTCGCTCCGGTTACCAGCGTTGTGTGAGATTTCACGCCTTCTCTTGGTGACTGTGAGCCAATATTAGCCTGTCCCAGCTTCGAATTTAGTATTACTTCGTCGCTTTGAGCGGGCACGCCACTCTTAGCACTAATATCCATCCGGAGGACTTGTCCTGCATTTCCCCCAATTTCGTGGAGAGCACTCTCTCCATGTGACGTGTTCTCGTAAGTAGTTCCATTGTTATCGAGAGTAATCTTGTCTTCAATACTAAACTGTGACTCGTTGCCGTCATGGAATGCTTGCTCACGCCTTGAGTCTTTGTTGTCAGACTTCTGCTGGGGGGCCGTAGTGGTCTGCAGCGCGGTCAGGCCTTCTGAGACTTGAACATCTGGCTTTCCATCCTCCGTCGGTAATTGGGGCTCATCATGAACCATGCCTAATCCAGGCAGAGGTGGAAAAGTTGGAATGGCTTGAGAGTTTACTAGCATTGGTACTGTCGATGCAAGACCTCTCGGACTTGCTGTGAGATCTTGCGTTGTACCGTAGATATCTTCCATGTCGTCTTTCGGCGTACCTGGATGCTGATAGGTGTCTGGTTCTTGAGCCTCCACCCGGGCCCTTTTAGGTGAGGGTATCTCAAAGTCGTCCGCTCCATCCATTCTAACCAGCGGAACGTCGTGCGCTTTGGACTTGACCCAGCAACTTCCAAGGGGCGTCAGAGAACTCACTCGCGTGAGCGTTATGTTACTAACATGCACCTATAACTATAGGAAGTGCAAAGGGTGATGTATGCATTGGAGCACAGAGCTTCCAAAACTTTTCAATAGGGCCGTCTTGGCGCAGAAACACGCTAGTTCCAAAGACCCTAGCTCGCAAATAAGCAGAGCTTGAAATTGAATATCTCTCTTCGTTAACTTCTCTCCTGAATAGGCCAAAAGCACTTGGAGCGAGATGCCGATAGATGGTCGAAAGCGTCAAGACGTGTCCAGTTCGATTACGAGTACAGATATCCAAACGACTCAGAAGGAGACAAAACGAAGCCCGCATATCATGCAAGCAGACTCTTTGCGAATGTTGTCTACTACAGCATTCTGCATATTCCTATCTGTCAACTCATTAGCGGCGACATACGCTCCCATTCAAGATTGCGATGAAGTCTTCAATTACTGGGAACCAACGCACTACCTCAATCATGGCTTTGGCTTCGAGACCTGGGAATATTCTCCCGAATACGCTATCAGGAGCTGGCTTTATATATTGGTACATGCACTGCCTGGGAAATTGGCATCTCAATTCTTGTTGAAGAGGCGCTTTGAGTTCTATTTCATCCGTGGATTACTCGGATGCTTCTGTGCATGGTGCGAGACACACCTCTTCTGCACAATCTGGCGAGCAATAAACCCCAGGGTAGCCATATCTTTCTTAACTGCAATGGCCACTGCTCCAGGCATGTTTCACGCGTCGGTCGCCTATTTGCCTTCAAGCTTTGCAATGTATACCACGATGATGGGAATGGCAGCCTTCATGGACACAGAGGACGGTTTGAAAACTCATAAAGGAATCATGTGGTTCGGAATCGGAGCCACTGTTGGCTGGCCCTTTTCCGCTGCACTGGTCATGCCTTTGCTTTTAGAGGAGCTAGTCTTTGCTAAGGTAACAGGCAATATTAGCGAGATGGCACACCGGATTACTGATGGATGTATAAGGAGCCTGATTATCGTGGTATGAAACCCCGCCAATCTCTTTTCATCTCCCGAATTATCACTAACCTTCTCAGCCATTCCAAGTAGGGATTGACTTGTTCTTCTATCATAAGATGCTGTTCGTCCCTTGGCGCATCGTATCCTACAACATTTTCAGTGGCTCATCACGTGGCCCGGATATCTTTGGCACGGAGCCATGGCATTTCTACACACGCAATCTGTTTTTGAATTTTAATGCCTGGTTTCTGCTTGCCATGTGCGCCGGCCCTTTGCTACTACTATCTTTCGTCACCCAGCAGCACCCTATCATGAGAGCACCCGTTTGGAGAAGCATGATTTATACCACTCCCTTGTACTTGTGGTTTGCTATTTTCACTGTCCAAGCTCACAAAGAGGAACGATTCATGTATCCCGCGTACCCTCTTCTTTGTTTCAACGCTGCAATTGCGATGCATGTGATGCTCTACTATCTCGGACGCCCAAATCAGGCCTTTATCTATTGTAGAATACCTGTGAAGCTCAAGATACTCTTCGCTCTTGGTGGTGTACTTCTTGCTGTCACAGCTGGTGTACTGAGGACTATGGGCATCGTGAGCGCTTATAGAGCGCCTCTTGCGATATACAAGCCATTGGAGACTCCGGAATTCGTCGACACAGAGGCGATTGTGTGTCTCGGAAAGGAATGGTACCGATTTCCTTCCTCGTACTTCCTGCCAAAGAAGATGCGAGCCACGTTCGTCAAGAGTGCGTTTGATGGCCTGCTTCCAGGGCGATTTAGTGAAGCTACAACCGGCTTTGGCCTTTACCCTACCTGGCTTGTTCCCCCTGGTATGAACGATCAGAACATTGAGGACCCAGGGAAACATGTAAGTCTAAATTATGTGTGACAAATTTCGCAAATACTGATGTAGAGAAGACTGATATCCACCATTGTTCTTTCCTCGTGGACTCGCATTTTGCCGGCTCTGAACCTTCGAGCCTTGAGCCGGTTTACATTGCCGATACGAAGACATGGGAGGTGATGCAGTGTCAGAACTTCCTAGATGTTTCTCAAACTCATCCTCTGAGCCGAGTTTTCTGGACCCCTGAGTGGAATATTATCCCAGTGCGTTATAGAAGGAAATATGGCCAGTATTGTTTACTTCGGCGCAAGTCGTCTGCCAACTGAGCATCCTTTGAGCGTTTCAGGCAATGAGGTCCTCGAAACGTGGACGAGCATGCTTTGTGGGGGAAACAGATATACGCTAACCCTAAATGGCTCGAATTTCCAGGCTCTGCAGGCCGATAAGTGCGATAGCCCCACGTCACCCTTCCGAGGTGCTTCACCTTTCTCTGTCAAAGTCGTTGCCTGCATATATCATGAACGCTTCCCATTGATGGCCACAACCTGGACAATTTTGCCCCCTTACATCTTTCAGTTCCGTCCCCTTATAATTCTTAAAAGCTACTCGCTAAGATGGTCTCGAACGTGCGTTTCGTGGCACAGGAGCAATTGGGACATTGTTTTCAGTTAATGTCCCAAAGTCTGAAACCTGCCTTATATGGGGGAATACTTATCATTCTGTGTGCGTCATTCTTGCTTACAGGATGGATCAAGCGAAAACAGCCAGTACCGCGACGAGCAACCTCGCCTGATCTCGAAAAGCCCACAACCAAGAAAGTAAACACATTCAAAGCTCCTGGAAGGCCGCCTGGTGTATGGACTCCAGTCGATTTCAAGCGCCCGGATCCAGAGCCTTATCCAGAATGGGATATCTACAGGACCGATCCATTACCCTACAGGCCTTTCAAACATGGGCCCTACCATATCACCATGGGCTTACGGACGATGCACTGGGATGACTGGATAGAGCTTGACAATCATTATCTTAAGTTCCATGCGGATAAAACACGTCGTATTGAAGAGCGTGGAGTAACGCATTGTCGAACTGCGCCGGAAGCTATGGACGGCGCCATTGAGCTTCTTGAAGAACTGTAAGCAATGCTGGTTGTCCAAGATGCCTGCCACTAAATCCATCTCCAATAGCTGTGACTACCTCCCCAAGCGTTACCCGGCACTATATCAAAAGACGGAAGTGGGCGTGGACAACCTTGTAACCAATGAGTCCTTCAACATCATACAACGCCCCCTGCCAGAAGATCCAATGCAAACCTGTGCACGGCTTGTGCAAGATGATTTGGCAATAATGTTCGAACGCCCTGACGGGCAATATTACCTTCTGGCTGGCGCTATCCTCCTGGCAGGCTTTTGGCGGCTGGGTGACAAGTTCGGCATGCCTCTCTCAGAAATACATACTAGCGGTGACGTGCCAGGCTTCAAGACGAAACTGGAAAAAGGCATGATGAACTTCTTTCGGAGGGTGCAGCCTAACGGTCCAGTATTGCGGAATAATTATTTCCTCCAGGTCGATGACGAGCTTGCGTGGAGCAGCAGCATCGGCTCCGAGGATGGTGACAATACGCAGGCTGTTGGATGGGATACCGCGGAGAAAAACAAGGCAATTGAACATCATTATTTCAGAAGCGAACGGCAAAGCCTGCGACGGTTGCCGAGAAGCGGAGGCGTTGTTTTCACTATAAGGACGTACTTTGAACCCATAACGGCCATTGCCAAGGAACCAGGCGTTCCAGGAAGATTGGCAAGTGCGGTCCGAAGTTGGGGGGACGATGTGGCGAAATATAAGGGGAGGGAGAGGTATCAAGACGTCCTGTTAGAGTATCTAGATGAGCAACACCGGCAGCAAGTGGAAAAGAGTGTCGTGAGCGAGGACTATGTAGAGGAGGATGAGGGGAGAAAATACCCATTCTGAGGAGTCAATATTTGTATGTGGTTCCAGATGAAGAATCTGGACATAAGAATTAGCATATAATGAATATTGAAAACATCCGAGCCTATGTGTCTTGTGAATTATTCGCTCCCCGAACAATTCTCCGGCGGCATCGGAGAACGACCCTCCCGCAATGTGACTTTCACATCGTAACTTGTCACATCGCTATATCAGATACCCAACCGACTTTTACACTGTCAGCTGTTGCATCAAGCCAGGCTGCAATGGATATCCTTTGTCACATGCGCATTTGTCTTTGTGCATCTTTCCGGACTACGGGTCCACATTCTGACAGTCAGCAGCTTTCGGTGATATAATATCAGATCCATTTCTTTCACAGCATCATATACATACTATGGCTATCCTCTTCCATCAGTCTGCGCGATTTGTATTGAGAAGATCGATTCAACGCCAGCATAACTTTCCCTCGCCCCACAGACGTCAGAAAGCAACCGCTGCGGATAAGTCCCTTGAAAAGCCACATCATCCTCAACTTTCTGTGGAAAAAGCCACTCAGGCACCGAAGCCGACCGATGAGTCGCCTCCACCATTCCCCTTGCCACTCTGGCAACGCCTAGGTCCAGTGTCCGACGCTTTCAATGCCTACGGACGCACTCAGAGAAAGAGGCCTTGGGCAACTCAAGTGGCAACATCGTTGATTATATACCTATGTGGAGATCTGGCAGCGCAGAAAATAGGAGGCGAGGATTATAACCCGTGGCGGACATTGAGACACTTGACGATTGGGGCAATATGTTCAATTCCTGCCTATTCATGGTACGAGGTCCCAGGCTCCCAAAAGATTTGCGCTTTACTGACTGCATGCTAGGTTCATGTATCTTAATAGATCTTTTAATTACCCCTCAAGAATGCTTTCACTCGCTACGAAAGTCACCGTTAACCAGATTGTCTTTACCCCGGTCTTCAACAGCTATTTCTTCGGCATGCAGTCGCTACTTTCTGGTGATACAGTTTTAGAGGCTTGGGAAAGGATAAAAAGGACCGTCCCCACGAGTTTTATCAATTCTTGCAAGTTATGGCCCGCTGTAACGGCTTTCAGCTTTACGTATATACAGCCTCAGTATCGGGCACTTTTCGCGGGAGTCATTGCTGTTGGCTGGCAATCGTATCTGTCTTGGCTCAATCAGAGGGCTGCAAACGAGGAAAGGTTCAAGAAGAGTTTGCAGACACCCGGGACATAAGGCGCTACAAGTGGTCCCCCTGTAACAGTACCCAAGTCCTACCGAGTGGCATGCGAGAAAGCTGCCCATACTGGACAACGGTGGAGGTATGGTCCTTACGGACTTCTTTGTATCAGTTCCGTCCCGCGAGCATTCTCCTGGATCGAGTATCAAGCGCCGTGCTGCTTTTTCCTGGAGCTCCGAGCGCATCACCCTTTCTTCTCGACAACTCAGGATCGATATCAGGTAGAGACTGGGCTGGTTGAAGCGGCTCTTTCGTTACAGTATGCCCTCTACTGAGGTAGACGTCCCTCAAAGGCATTGCGGGTTTAAAACGCTAGAGTGAGACTTGTCATGCGAGCACGAGGCTACGATCGACTATAGATTTAGACGACTATATATAGACATTAATTCTAGAGTAGTGCTCTTGCTTTTGCATAGAGCACATAGGAAGAAGCAACATTTTGCGTCTGTCTGGGGAATTGTTGCTCATGTTCATTTGCAGTAAAATATGTCATCGTTCCACAGCTATTTGTAGTTCTACGTAAAAGATTAGCCGCCTCACGCCAAGTATGAATCATGACGCCTACTACAACAGTAGCGCCGCAAGATCAGGTCGTTCCAACAATGCTTGCGTGAAGATGGAGCTCTCAGTCACTGACCAAGACGATGGTCTCAGTGACTACGGCTCAGACTTTACGGCGGACGAGCAAGAGATCTTGAAAGGTCTGCTCGAACAGGTCCCTTCTCATGAATCGAATTTACCAGAAGCGTCTCCGAGTCTGCAATTGAGAGACATTGAAGATGACGAGAACCCTAGAGGCGCGAAGGTCCTTCGCAGGCTGGGCTACGAGCGACGGAGTTACGATTTGCCTGAAGTACAGCTTCTGGAAAAGGGAAAGAGGATGGTCACGATACAGATCGAAGGCGACAGCAGCCTCTCCGCCAATGGTATGTCCAACGAATTTGCCAGGATAGGTTACTAACTGACCTCAAAGCGGCTAGTTGAGAGTGCTTGGAGCCGGGGCGAAAGAGAACGCATCTCGTCCATTGAAGCTCCTCTCGACATCAAACCAGAAGTACCAGACCTCAGATCGCCACTGGAACGGTTTCGAACCAAGCCAAAGAAGGCTTTGTCAGTCACGGACTTAGTGTCTCCTTCATGGTGCGAGCTACAGTACTGGTACACGCTCACAAAACATGGGAAGAAAAGGCGGACACCAGCGATGAAGCAAGGTTCTGCAGTCCATAAGACACTGGAGGATCAGGTGCATACAACGGTGGCTGTAGACATAACGTCAAAAGAGGACGCCTGGGGACTAAGGATATGGAACATTATCCAGGGTCTCAAGACACTCCGTGACACTGGCATGACGCGTGAACTCGAGATATGGGGAACAATAGACGGCTTAGTCGTTAACGGCGTGGTTGATGAGCTCTCCTACATCTGCCCAGATCGCGAGCTCGAAGAAGCCGAAGAGAATGGGAAAGCGAGGAAAGTGATCCCAGCAGACCAAGCCTCAATCACAGACTACCTAGGCGCCTCAAACTCCGAAAACAACGGGCGCGGCGTCCTCACAAGCACCCGCTCCCTCCTCAAAAAAACCTCCAAGATCTACATCACAGACGTCAAAACCCGTGGTGTCAAATCCATCCCGAAAGGCGCCTCTTTCCGCCCGACCCTCATGCAACTAATGCTCTACCACCACCTCCTCTCCACCCTCGCAACCAACAAAGTCGACCCCGACATCCTCTTCGACCGCTACGAACTGAACGCCAGTACTCCCTTCAGCGACAGCTTCATTGCCCAAATTGGCAACCTTAACGTCTCTGACTCCCCCAGCCCAGAACCATCCCAGACCTCCCTTCCCCCTTCCTCACCCCAGGACAGCATAGCCACCCTCCTAACCCACAACTCCCTCCGCTCCCTCTGGACCCTCATGATCTCCGAATTCGCCCACACTTTCCCTGCTGGCGCAAAATCGGTCGGCAATGTCCTCAAAGCAGAATACCGCGCCCAGAATGACGGGGCAATTATGGGGATCAAGACTTTCTTGTATGATGAGGAGACGATGAGGGAATATTTGGAGGATGAGATGAGGTGGTGGAAGGGGGAGAGGCAGGCGGTGGGCGTGGTGGAGGAGGAGGCATATAAGTGCGGGTTTTGTGAGTTCAGTGAGGAGTGTGAATGGCGGAAAGGGAAGATTGAGGAGGGGGTGCAGAAGATGAGGGAGAGGACGAGGAGTGTGGTGTAGGTGTGTTGGAGTAGTACGGGACACGGGATGATGCATAGCGAGTTGTTGGGCACGTGGGACGATCTTGGGTATAGCATCTGGTATTTGGGTTCATGTCAAGGGTATATATTCCTGAGACGGTAGAGTAAACATCGCTTTCTATTAACGAGAACTTCTAGGCTTCTAGCAACGAATATTCAACAAGGACGGGTTGAGCCTCCTTAATTACCACACGCCACACTTGCCTCCAACTCAACTATCAAGTATCTTGCTTAGGTCAACCCACAAACACGCCTCAACGTCTCAATCCACGGCGTAATCCCCGTCCACGCCTCAAATTGATAGAAGCCTTGCCCGGCCAATACTTCCAGACCAGGAATCGTAGTCCATCCTTTAGCCAGCTCCATGAGCTCAGTGACTGTAGGCTTGTACGCCATTTCAAGCAGTATACCTCCCTGTGCGGCGCGGAATATATGCCCCAGAGCCGCTCGCATATCGTTCTCTATAGGCTTGTCGGCAGGGACGGTACCGATTGCGACCTTTAGTGGCTCTGAAAATTCTGACTGGGCAGCGGAGAGAGGAAGAACCTTTAGGTTGTACTCTGAGGGGAAGCTGTCGACAAGAGCTTGGATCTTGGATGGCGAGCGTCCGAGAACGTATACTGGGGAGTATTTCATCGCATGCAGAGTGTAGATGGCAGCTCGCGCGGTTCCCCCTCCACCAATGACGAGGCCGGCTTGTTGCCCGTTGCCAGGTTGGGCGCCTGCGGTCTCGAGGACTTTCATCATGCCTTGCCAGTCGGTATTACGGCCTATCTGGTGGAAACCTGGGTGCTTTTTGGCTGGACGAGTGTGGTCGACTATGATGGTGTTTACGGCACCGATGATTTGGGCGTCTGAGGTTATTTCGTCGAGGTAGGGCATTATGTCAAGTTTTAGGGGAATTGTGACGGAGGCGCCGCCGAAATCATCAGCATATAAGACTTTCTCTATGTCTGTGATGCTGGTGGTCTCTACAAGACTGTAGTGGTGTGGGAGACCGGTTGTCTTGAAGAGAGTGTTGTGCATATCTGGTGAGCGCGATTGCTTGATTGGCGAACCGAAAAGGTAGAATTCTCTTGGTTCTATCACTCCATGGCTCACCAATGCTGTTCGGATCTCTGCTGCTGAGAGCTGGCCTGGCGCTGCTTTGAATGGGAGTGAAGAGTGCGAAACGGGCGTCAGAAAGCCGTTCTGGATACGGGAGAGTTGACCCTGACGTCCCATGTTGATTGCTATCATGGGCGTATCGTGCTGAGTTTTAGTCCATGTTTTGAAATTTTGGAGCTGTAGATTGTGCTCTTGCGAACTTGCTACCCCAACAAGTTTGACAATGTCTCCGTATAGCAGAGCCTTGTTGTAGTGAGGTACCCAGGAATTGTTCGCCCATGATAATTGGCCTTTAGGGTCATGATGCGATGCAATTATTGTTGTGTGGCCTTTGGCTTGCGCAACACTTCGGAGCAAGTAATCAGGGAACTGGATTTCGAGGTCCAAGAACTCTACACCCATACGGAGTGCTAGTCTGTAAAGCGATAACGCTCCTTCATGATCAGAATCTGGGAATTTGCCCCCTTGACCTTGGGTGCGAACAGTGAATATCACTGGAAGAGATATGGAAGCGTATAGTAGTGCCATTTGATTTGCTACAAATTCGAGTGATGGAAGGCCCTCAGGTCCGTTTGGGTCCTGGAGCAAGTCCACCCTCAGCTCAACTGCATCTGAGCCAACGACAACCTCTGGTAGCACGTGCAATGCTGCGCCAATATCTGGCACGGTAAGAGAAACAAAGAATGATTGCTTTTTGGCTCTAACTCTTTCAAGAGATCGCCTTCGACCTGTAATGGTTTCCAGGAACCGCTCAAGGTCCTTGGAAGCACTTGGTAGCGAATCTGTTGATGCTGTCTGGCTATAGTGCTGATAGTTGCTGCACATCAGATACCAGTCTTTTCTTCGAAGCCAGACACTCTTCATATCATCCACGTAGGCAGGGCGTGACTTGTCAATCTGCAGAAACGCTATCACGTCATCAATGTTGCGTTCTACCAGAATGACCAGGCCACCAGACTTGTGATAGTCTGTGAGCGTTCGTCTGGCCATTGGAGTTTCGACAATGCCCCCCCCACAAGCAAAAACGTGGCCTTCCGGCTTCTCTTTGATCGTCTTCTCGAGTATGCTCAATTCCTTCTCTCTAAATCCATCCCACCCGGAAACCTCAATTATCTGAGGTATTGTCTGTTTCGTTTCTAATTCTAAAAGTGAGTCAAGATCAACAAAGGTGCGGCCAAGAAGGTCTGCTACCCACTTTCCCGTGGTAGTCTTGCCAGCTCCCCTCATGCCAATCAGATATATTGGTCCGTTGCCGGAGTCCGTTGGCTCTGATTCATCCTTAGGCGGCTTCTCCAGGTCTACACCATCTAGTTCCACACCAAATGTTTGACGGAGCGTATCCCACCATCCGGGCCACGTCTTTCCAACACATTCCCTTTCTCGTATCAGAGCACCTTGGGGAGCAATGGTGGCTAAAACGCTAATACTCATTGCCACTCTATGATCATCGTAGCAATGGACGCCATTCTGAGGTTCCTGTAGTTTGTAATGTTCAATACCATCGATTTCGATGCCATCTGGTAGTTCCCTGCAAGATACGCCAAATTTTGCTAATTCGACTCTCATTGCCTGTATTCGGTTGCATTCCTTCCCCCTTTGATTGGCGATGCCGGTAATTGTGGTCGTCCGTTTCCCATTCTTGCCAGGGGCCACAGCCGCTAAAACAGAAGCTGTCAAGAAAGCATCCGTCATTGGTTCCATATCTATCTCCTCGATTGGCCGTAACGTTCCTATCGGGGGCCCGGTCACAGTTGTCGAAGACTTATCTTGTTTCACTTCACAGCCCATAGGCCTCAGAACATCAACCGCAAATCTAGAGTCTCCTTGAAGAGATGCCGAACCGATATTAGGCACAGTACAGGTTGTACCAGTAATTGCTGCCATTGCAAGAGGGTACGTTGCTGAACTGGCATCGCTTTCGACTTCGTAAACGCCAGGGTTCTTGTATTGAGCTTTGGGAATGTGGTAGGTATGCTCCTCTGTTGTCGATTTCATGACTTGGACCCCGAATGAAGCCATCATTGCAATAGTCAAGTCGATATAGAGCTGGGAGATCGGTTTACCACCTATGAGTCGTAGAGTGACTGGTTTCTTGGCCAAAGGTGCGCACATGAGTATGGACGAAACATACTGGGATGAGAAGGTAGCGGCTAGGCTAATGTCTCCTCCTTCCATTCCGCTGGTTGCCTTTATGTCTAGAGGGAGAGTCTGTGATGATTCCGCCGGGTTTTCTGGCTTGCCTAAGTAACCTATCTTCGCTCCATTATCTCGGAGAGCGTCCACGAGGGGACCAATCTTGCGTTTCTTCATCATGTCATTGCCGGTCAGGATCGTGTAGTCTTGTGTAGCTGGATGGGCGAGGGTGGCAACGGTCGTTAAAAATCGAGCAGCCGTTCCAGCATTGCCAATATACAATTCGTTTTCACTGGCTTGAAGATGACCTCCTCTTCCTTCAACCACAAGGTCACCACCGTCTCCGAGCGCAATTGAAGCCCCTTGCAACCTTTGCAAAGCCTCGATCATGACCGCTGTATCGTCAGAATGTAACAGATTTTTTATTCGACATGTGCCGCTGCCAAGTGCAGCAAGGACTAACGCCCTGTTGGAAATTGATTTTGAACCCGGTGGCGTGCATGATACCCGCAAAGACTTCGATACAGAAGGTAAGACTCGGATGCCAGAAGAAAGGATTACCTTTACGTCTCGGTCAGCCACTGGAATGGCCTTTTTCTGGTAAACCTGGCCAATTTTCTCTAGAATAGCTACTCGCTTCTTTTTGCCGTCATTCTTCTTGTCTACGCTCATAATAGACATCAGCTGATCGACGGAGCAATGCTTGTACGCGGATCGCTCTTGAACAGTGCGATTCTTTAAGGACGTGGGTAGCTCGTAGCTTGTAAGGCAGTTTTTGAGCCTTGCTACAGCTCCCCCGTCGAGCTTCCCGAGATGGCGGGCTAATTCGGCTTCTAAGACCATGCCGATAGCAACGCATTCTCCATGTAGTATCTGAGGGGTCAGAATACCCTCAATCGCGTGACCGATGGAGTGACCGAAGTTAAGAATGTTCCTGAGGCCTCCCTCACGCTCGTCTAATGTAACAACCTCTGCCTTTACGCGGACAGAGCCAATGACAATGTGTTTCAAGGCTGCTCTTACATTCAAGAGCCTACTGTCATCTGTTACTGGAGGAGTCTTGATGGCTTCCATCAATCTGCTAGCGTTCATTTCAAGACTCTTGAACTCCTTCTCGTTCCAGATAGCTGCAGTCTAGCACACTATTAGCTCCCATAGTAGCTGAAGAAATAACGTGGCTCTTAGGGTAAGACTCACCTTAATGACCTCAGCCATCCCATTGATGAATTCTCGTGTAGGAAGACTGTTCAAGAAGTTAAGGTCAATATAGATTTTAGAAGGCTGCCAAAAAGCTCCGATCAGGTTCTTTCCGGCTGGAGTGTCAATGGCAGTCTTTCCCCCAATGGAAGAGTCGACCATAGCAAGTAACGAAGTAGGAACCTGCACGAATCTGATGCCTCGCTTGAATGTCGCTGCCACGAAGCCAAGCATGTCTCCTATGACACCGCCGCCAAGAGCAATGATTACGCTCTTCGTGTCGCATGGAGGATCTCTCTCCTCGGACAACATCCAATCTTCGACCTCAGCTTTCGTTGCTCGAGACTTTGAGGTCTCGCCAGGAGGAATCTGATATGTGAGCAGACGGGTATCTGCGTTGCGACTCGAGACTACATCTTGAAAGGCTTTTTGGAACGAGGGCACGTAAGAATCGTGGAGATTCGTGTCTGTCACCAATACATAGGTTGAGGAGGGTACATTCTGGAGGAGATCTTGGGCAATATACGAGCCCCATATGTTGTAGTCAATAATGATACTTTCTTTGCCTAAGATTTCAACTTTTGTTGGTTCCTGTGTGCTGCCCATCTTGCATTTCTAGAGCCAAGTACTATTGCATTACTTTATACTCAGATGCTAGTCGACTAATTGATCGAGCGTGTTTGAGGTATATAACCATTCTAGATTTCATTGTGTTGTCTTCGGCGGTGTGAGATCTGCGGCCCAAATGAACTTTTTATTACGATGTAAGATTAAATTACGACATTACTAACAACTTCCTATTCCACTCTAGCTGCTTGGAAATGCATAGCTGCAGTTGAAGAATAGCGCTTTGGGTCATCATGGGATTTGAATAACGATTTTGGTCTGAGGAATGGTATTTCGCAGCTCGGTTATCTACAAAGTTGCTTGAGCAGCTGCCGTGGGACTATAATACACATATATGTGCAAGCTATCTACCATTACCATTGTAACTCCCACGACGATTCCCCTGTTGAGGTCCATAGTGGTGGTTAGAATTCGGAGCTCCATAATTACCATAGCTATTGGCCGGCGCCTGTGGTGAGCCATTGTAATATCCACCAGGCGGTGGCTGCGGTGGTCCATAACGACCACCGGCTGGGGGAGGTGGACCGTTGTAAAACCCATTAGGTGGAGGTGGTGGCTGTCCGTCGTAATATCCATTTGCTCTAATTGGCGGCGGGGGAAAGCCATTAAACTGTCCTGGAGGGGGTGGACCGCCTCTTCCAAAAGAATGTGGAGGAGGTGCAAAGTTCGGATTAATATGCGCAGCAAATGGATTGGGTCTATCCTCGGCGTAGTTAATCTGGCCACCTCGACCCCGACCACCACCACGCCCACCTCTCAACGGAGCTCCACCGAAGGAACGCCCTGAGTTGTTCGCGCGGCCCTTTGTAGCAGCAATATCTGCGCTGTCAAGGGTTGGTGGAGGTAATTTGACACCGCGAAGTAGCATAGATTTATGTATATGGGAGGACTGCGGCATCTCGTAATGAACGCTGGTATCAAAGTCAGCATGTTGTCTTCTAAAGGTACCAGGTAAATTGTACCTAATACTGTGGTCCTCTTCAAGATCGGGCATCAACCCTTCACCAAGCGGAAATGTTAGAGAGCTCTGTGGTATATAGTCCTCATTCTTTTCGACTTTGCCAGCTAGACCCTCGCTAACAGAAGGATTGAGCTTGTATTTTGGGGCACCTTGACGTTTAGAATAGAAGTTGGTTGCTACCTCTTCGTATAATGGATGGCGATCAGACATGATCAAAACGTCTCGACCCTTCTCATTTCTAGCGTGCTCCTCTGCTGATAGGAGAGGATATTTGGTTGCCATTGCATCGAGCAGCCTTTTCTCATCAATGAACGGTAGGATCGCCACACCCTGCCAAGCAAATTTTTTTCCATTGAGATCAACGGGAAAGTCTTCAGGATAGAAATCTATTATGGTGCTATCCTCGTCGGTCATCAACGGGTGAAATACCTCAGGTATAGCGTGATTGGACGCTGCGGGTAGGACACCCATGAGTTGTTCAAAAGGCTTAAAAGGTTTGCCTTTATCAAAGCGTATCTCCATTTTGTCCATCTCGACAAAATCAGCTGCGAAAGGCGCATAATGGTACGGGTAGTACCAAGTCCATGACGGACAACCCTGAAAATAGTACAACAAGACCCATGCGAGGCCTTCCACATACGACTTGGCAACCTGATTACGGAATGCGATGTCCTTAGGGTCAACGTGAAATTTAGTCTCATAATATCGATCTGCATAGCCTTCTTCCCACAATCGTACATTGTCAGGCGGAGGCTCGTCAGAGTCTACCAGGGGCTTACCGGAGACCGGGCTGTCCCGGCCTGGGGTACCTGCATCATCGTCTTCCATGAGCTCGGCCTTGCGTTTCTTTGAAGCTAATAGGGGGGTATCTGTAGGGTCTGCATTTTCTGTTAGATCCCCTTGTTCGTCTTCGACCTCAACATCTTTTTTAGATAAGTCGTTTGAGTCTATTGAAGGAGGCTCGGATTGATTACCCCCTAGCAATTGGCTTTTCAAGGCGGCTGCAGCACTTTTGTTTGCGGCATTGGCTTTGTAGACAGCACCGCGGTTCACGATCATGTCGTGGGTCACAGCCCGTTCCTCCTTGGTAAGTTCTCCTCTGCCCGGAACGAACAAAGGTAGGTTGGGGGGTGCAAATACTGGGTCTTTGGCTCTTCCGGCCCGTGCAACGCCATTTGCCGGGCTGCTATAATCGGGCGATCCTCGACGTCCGGCAGGCGTACTAGAATTACCATTGCTTAACTTTTGGCCATTCCGATTCTGCTCTTCTAGCTTTCTTCTCTTAGCATTTGCATCTCTCCGTTGCTCGGTCTCTCGCCTTCGTCGAAATATGGCATCCTCTTGCTTGGCAAGTCCATCTAAGATGAATTGAGCACGCTCAAGATCGACATGACCATCCTTCGTCAAATAGCTTCCCATCAGAGGGAGATTATCTCGCCAAATAGCGATGAGAGTGTCAATGCCATTTTCTCTAATATCAAGACTTGGCAGATGTGGCAGGAAATCATTTCCAACAAAGAAGCACATGAACACCCAATCATCCAACGCTCTCTCAAGATCGAAGCGGAACGGCTGCTGGGGTACGTGAAGCTCTGCTTCAAGATATTCACGCAGAACAGAAACATGGAGCCAGATGAAAGGCTTGTCGGCTAGCGCTCTGTCTTTTTCGCCGAAGTCTCCATCTTTCTGCTTCACCTCACCTTTACAAGCTTCAGCTATATGGCCCTTTTGCCCGCATATATGACACGTGCGCGCTTTTGACTCCTGGAAGAAAACATCTTCACGAAGAACACGGAAGTGGGGTTCATGTGTTGCAAGACCAAGCATGATTAGATCAGCATCAAGTCCATATATGACATGACGCGTATTTGGGTCGTGTTCTGGCGATGACCGCTGGGACCTTATGAATTCCATAATCTTGTGTTCTCCTTCCCCGGGTACAGTCGCGTCGGAAAGTATTATTTTGATCTAATAATTGTCAATGAATCGCGTATTTGGTTATGATAGATCAATTCACCTTCTCCCAAGCTGGGTCAGTGTTGACTTTGTAGGCACACCAATATCGAAGGCTTGCTGCAAGAATGTCCATGAAGGGTGTTCCGGGAGTGATAGCATTCGAATCCCATGTCTTCTTCTGCACCATCGCCGCAGCGTCTTCATGCACCTCGCCTCCATTTTGAGATTTGAGCAATTTTAGGAACTCTTCCTTATCCTCATCTTTCTGCTTGGCTTCCTGTGCTGATCTGAAACGTCTCGAGCGTTGCTGATTCATTTTTGCTCGAGGAGCGACACCATCTGCAGTAATACCAAGTCAGCATACGTTCGCGGTCACTGCAAAGCCTACCAAAGGAATTGTACCCCCCTTGACGACGTGATACACTCGCAACAAGAGTAGCCAGTTATGGGGGGGTCAACCACGTTTTTACATTCGATAGCGGTGAACATACCAACAGCTATCATGAGCAATTTTCTCGGCCGAACCATGTTTACCACTCGCTCTGTATATTCGAAGATCGCCACCATCATATCCTCCTCTGTTGCCGGCGGCGGACGATCTTCCGGATGGGAACAGGGATGCACGATGCCGTTCATATCGAGGTAGAGATTGTCGAATTCCTCGCCATTAGGGTTTGGTCCAGCCATGTTTACTGGAACCTGTTGTCCGGCGACTTCTTCGGATTTCTCTTCAATAACCTGCGATATGATCTTTGGATATTTCTGTGACAGCCATCGGAACAGCGCTGGGACTCCCATTCTTGCTCGAACAAGATGTTATTTCTAATTCGGGTTTGAGGATACTAGGCCGTATGACAAATGCTTGTACCAAGCCTCGAGTACGATTGCTTCGTTACTTCAATGAGAGCTGTATGCGCAATTTTCCGAAGAGACGATATGCAGAGTGCGCTGACCGACGGGTTCAAGTTTATATGGAAAAAGCACAAAGAGGGGATAAGGCAAGCCAGCGCCTTAAAGCTGACGGGATGAAGTCTGACTCGGGTGCTGTCCAGATGCAGTCTCAGGTCTACAGCAGCTGTCTAACCTCGAAGGTTATTAGGTAAATTAGATTGAGGCTTCGTTGCATGTGGTGACACGTCCTGTTCAGTGCGCCCGAGGAAACTGTCTTTGAACCGAGCGTGAACAGGAATGGAAAGGTGATCGTCCGACTCGCCTCAGTACTTTCTAATTAGCGCCGGTGTTGGAAGAACTTTACACCGACGCGCTACCATTCTACAGAGCTTCAGAATACAAGCCAGAAATAGTCCAGAGCGAAGCTCAGCTGCATTTTGGTAATGAAAAGGCCCACGGTACCGTGTAGGAAGAGCACGGCCTGGTAATCGAAAATGTTAGGCCAATACATACCTCAACTAAGGTGGACAAATGTAATATAGGAAAATGTTCCGAATTCTTGAGTCCCAGGCACCGGCAAAGCAAAATGCGACAAATACAATCTCGACCCTTAGTGGGCGCCTACAAAGCGCTACACTCTTGGAAGATAGAAGAGCTGCGATACTGGGCTTAAGAAGCTTTGCGAAGGTCTATCCGGCTTCGGTAGCATCAGGGGCTCTCAGGAGCCTCATCAGCTGCCTCAACAACGATGTCGAGGATGTGGATACTACAAAAGTCATATTGGAGACCTTACTGATGCTCTTCAACCCTGACGAATCAAGTGTGCGTCGCTATCTGCTCAGAGAAATAACCTGCGCTAATACCAAGAAGCCTGAAGCCTCCGACGACATAGCCCTTTGGCTGGCCGACGAGTTTACTCAAGTGAGTATCCAATAAGACGAGGATCAATAAAGTAGCTGCTGAGTTGATGGAGTAGCGACAAGAGAACATCACGGCCCTGCTAGACCTTCTAGACGCCCCCGACTTCTTTTCCAGATTATACTCGCTGCAGTTGATCTCTGCCATTTTGTCAGCTCGTCCAGAACGGACCCAAGAATGCGTATACACAGCCCCTCTTGGGGTATCAAGATTAGTTGCAGTCCTTGAAGATAAAAGGGAGGCTGTACGAAGCGGTATGACCAGTCCATGTTTGGGGAATATTTGGGAGAAGGCTAATGTAGACTTTAGAGGGCTTGCTTCTACTTACAGCGCTCACTCCTTCTTCGACAGATCTGCAGAAACTTGTAGCATTCGAAAATGCCTTTGATCGAATATTTGGTATCATAGACTCAGAAGGGGCGCTGACAAATGGTGGCATAATAGTTCAGGACTGCTTGTCACTACTCGCAAATCTCCTGCGCTTGAATGTCTCTAACCAGTCATATTTTCGCGAGACTGGATGGGTGAAGAAATTAGCAAGTCTACTACACCAGGCTATCAAGGAACAAGACCAACGAGACGGCGTGGCTGAATGGGCGAGACCACAACGCGATAAGAATGTGTGGGGCCTCCTTGCAGTTCTGCGGCTTTTCTTGGTTAATGGGAGCGTTGGGACGCAAGCAAATCAAATCTCATTTTGGCACAGTGGCGTTTTAACACAAATACTTGACATTGCATTTCGAGAATCATTTGACGTGACGATTAGGGCGGAGGTAAGCAACACTCTGCGTTGGATCCGAGCAAAGCTGATGATAAGTTGTATAAGGCACTTGTGACAGCTGCAGATCTTATAAGGTCAAATAGCGTTCTGCAAGAAGGATTCGCCCAACGCGATGTCATCTCACCTCGGCAAGAGGAGATCCCACAAGTCAATGGCCATACCAATTCGCAGGCATCTCCAACAACTGTAAACGTGATTTCTGGTCTTTTAGACCTGGCTCTCGCGCCGTCTTCAATAAACGCATTTGACGTTCGGTTAGGTGCTTGTGAGTGTCTCAAAGCATACTTGTATGGCCATGCCGCAATACGCCTCCATTTCCTGCGTAGAGCAATCGAGGGTCATGTTTCTGAACAGCACGAGGATGATAACATACTTACAATACTCATCGATGATCCAGAGATTCCGCGTGCGGCGGATCCGTACAGATCTTGGATTGCTGCAGTTCTACTATTCCACTTACTATATGAGGATTTTGATGCCAAAAATCTTGCAATGGGAGTTACTGAAGGCAATGCCGATAACGGAGAGGAAGTCATTACATGTATACAAGCGTTGTCTGCCAACGTAATCTCTAGTGAGCAGAAGGACGAGGACTCTAGGGTCTCTATAGGATACCTCATGGTGTTGTGTGGGTGGCTTTATGAGGATCATGACGCTGTCAATGATTTTCTTGGTGAAGGTAGCAATCTCCAAAGCCTTGTCCAGCTGGTCACACAAAACAACCAGTCTCGAACGCTCGTATCTGGCTTATGCGCCCTGCTCCTGGGCATCGTCTATGAATTCTCTACGAAGGACTCTCCAATACCACGCGCCACACTACATCAAATTCTCACGACACGTTTAGGCCGTGAACAATACGTTGACCGTATCACTAAGCTACGGGAACATACAATGGTCCGTGATTTCGAGGTGCTACATCAGGGCTTTCACTCCGCTCAGCCAGGCGGGCTACCAGAGGTCTACTTTGATAAGACGTTCGTCGACTTTGTAAAAGACAACTTCAGTCGTATTATCAGAGCGATCGATCGTGCCCCTGGTATAGAAGTACCAGTTGTCGCGAACGGAATTCAAAAGGGTATATCTCGGGAGCTGGTTGATTCGCTCAAGTCGCAAGTAGACGCCGGAGCACAGAAGATACAGAATCTCGAATCTGAGATAGTAACACTCGAAAGAAAGCTCGGGCAGGAGCAGGCCGACCATCGGAAAGCAAAAGACTCTGCGACAGCGGAACTGAACAGAATCAGGAATATCAATGACGCACTGCAGCGTAACCATGAAGACGATATGCAGAAAATGATACAAGAGCACAGAAGAGCTCAAGCTGAAAGCCAGGGAGAAAATGAAGCGGCTACGAGGTCTTTGCAGACGGAACTGCAGAAAGCTAAGGAAGAAGCTGATGCTGCCGCTGCGAGAGTACGCACGAGACACGAGGCTGAAGTCGAAGACTTGAAAGCCACGATTGGCAAATTGCGGACTGAATTGGAGAAGGCAAGCAAGGAGCATGTACAGGATCTTCAGACGGCGCACGAAGACTTTTCCACAAAGACTTCAGAATTGGAGTCTCGACTGCAACGAGCCGAAGAGAAGGCGGGTGACGCGGAAAAGAGAGCCACACGGTTACAGAGCGATCTGGAAAGCAAAGAAGATGCTCGAAGAATAGCGCAGACTGAGCTTGACGATTTGCTGATGGTACTTGGAGATCTGGAGGAGAAGAGGGCCAGGGATAAGGTATGGCACGAGCGTTCCCCAGACACGTTATATACTTCCTAACAACATCACTAGAAACGGCTGAAAGCACTGAATGAGCAGGTGTCCGACGGCGAGGATGATGAAGAAGATGTCAACTAGGAAATCCAACATCACAGAGTGAAACTTCAGACTTTTAGCAGCCCTCTAATCCGGACTTATAGTGTACACATGCTGTAGGTAGTAAAGAAGTTTTCAAAGCATTCTGATTGCAAAAGGGGATTTGCAAATACCTGTAATTTAAAACCCTCTCACCGAGACAGCGTCCAATAAAGCAATTGTGATACCTGTAGTCCGTAAGCTCGTTGTCTTCCACTCGGTAGAATAACGGGATACTGTTCCTGTTGATATGCCTGCGCTCCACTCGGGTGTTGCCAGCCGTACAATGTTGGTCATCGTGTAAGTTTCTGAGTCACGGCGTGAAGGATTGCGTGGTATAGCAATTCTTGGCACCCGCACGCATATTCTTTCGGATGTCATTCCCACATATCATTTGCACGGGTCAATTACAATCTCTGAAAAAGCATGGAGAAAAATGCGTCTACACCTCGCTGCTGACACTGCTGACCATGAGTCTTCTCTGTCCAAACTAAACTTCTGAACCAGCCCAGTATTAGTCATCTGTTGATATTATATTACCTACTTCCCAATCTTCCTTCCCAGCCAACGATCTATTGACAGCCGCCATTATGTCCATTGATTTCCCAAAGGAAGAGGAGGCAGTCTTGCGGCACTGGAAAGACATCAAAGCTTTTGAGACGCAAGTTGAGCTGTCAAAAGGCAAAAGACCATACACGTTCTACGACGGACCCCCATTCGCGACAGGTCTTCCTCACTATGGACATCTGCTTTCCTCGACTATCAAAGATATCATTCCTCGGTATTGGTCTATGAAGGGGCGCTATGTCGAGCGAAGGTTCGGCTGGGACACGCACGGTCTTCCTATTGAGTATGAGATTGACAAGAAGCACGGGCTCTCAGGCAAGGATGCGGTAGCACAAATGGGTATAGCAATGTACAATGCAGAGTGCAGGGCTATCGTTATGAAGTTTGCAACAGAGTGGAGGCAGACTATTGAGCGCCTGGGAAGGTGGATTGACTTCGACAATGACTACAAGGTTAGCGAAACACAACCCACTATGCAGATGATGTTGCTTGCTGACCATAGTGATGCTTAGACTATGGATCCAACATTCATGGAGTCGGTATGGTGGGTCTTCTCTGAACTATTCAAGAAGGATCTGGTCTATAGAGGGTACCGGGTCATGCCCTATTCCACAGCCCTCAACACGCCGCTTAGCAATTTCGAGTCGCAACAAAATTACAAAGATACCCAGGATCCTGCTGTCGTTGTTACATTCCCTCTCCTCAAGGACCCAAAAACATGCCTCCTTGCTTGGACCACCACCCCATGGACGCTACCGTCACATACGGGTCTCTGTGCCCACCCTGACTTCGAATATGTCAAGATCCTCGATGAAGAATCTGGAAGGCATTACATATTACTGGAGGGGCTCATGAAGACGTTGTATAAAGATCCGAAAAAGGCAAAATACAAAGTCGTCGAACGATTAAAGGGCAAAGACATGCTTGGATGGCAATATGAGCCTCTATTTGACTATTTCTATGAGGAATTTAAAGACCATGGCTTCAAAGTACTTAACGCAACTTATGTGACAGCTGAGAGTGGGGTTGGCATCGTTCACCAAGCCCCTTCATTCGGTGAGGAGGATTATAAAGTGGCAGTAGAGGCGGGTGTCATCACAGACAAACGTCTACCACCAAACCCGGTGGATGATCAAGGCCTTTTCACGGCAGAAGTACGTGACTTCGCTGGTCAGCATGTGAAGGCTGCTGACAAAGCCATCATCAAATACCTCAAGGGAACTGGTCGCTTGATCGTGGATGCTCAGATTACCCATAGCTATCCCTTCTGTTGGAGATCCGATACCCCACTCATCTACAAAGCTGTCCCTGCGTGGTTTGTGAAGGTTCCGCCTGTCATCCCAACTATGCTGGCGAACATTGAGAAGTCGCACTGGGTTCCGAACTTTGTCAAAGAGAATCGATTCGGCAACTGGATTGCTAACGCTAGAGACTGGAATATCTCAAGAAACCGGTATTGGGGCACTCCGATGCCAATATGGGCCAGTGGAGATTTCAAAGAGATCGTCTGCGTTGGGAGTGTCGAGGAACTCAAGAAGTTGAGTGGCTTTCAGGGTGACTTGTCCGATATCCATCGGGATAAGGTGGACAATATTACCATTCCTAGTAAGCAGGGTAAAGGTGAACTTCGACGTATTGAAGAAGTTTTCGATTGCTGGTTCGAATCCGGCAGCATGCCGTATGCATCATCTCATTATCCGTTCGAGAATCAAGAGGCTTTCAAAGCGTCATTCCCTGGCGACTTCATTGCGGAAGGGTTGGACCAAACGCGCGGATGGTTTTACACTCTAACAGTTTTGGGCAACCATCTTTATGGATGTTCACCATTCCAAAATTGCATTGTCAATGGCATAGTCTTGGCTGAAGACGGCAAGAAGATGTCTAAACGACTGAAAAACTATCCAGACCCTTCTCTGGTTATAGATAAGTACGGGTCCGATGCTCTCAGGTTGTATCTTATCAATTCGCCTGTTGTCCGTGCTGAGACGCTACGTTTCAAAGAGGCCGGTGTTAAGGAAGTCGTAACGAAGGTCTTGCTGCCCTTATGGAATTCTTTCAGATTCTTCTCCGATCAAGTGCTTCTTTTGGAGAAAGTGGAACGCATTAACTTCATGTTCGATCCTAAATCAGAGTCGAGCAATACAAACATTATGGACAAGTGGATACTTGCAAGTTGTCAGAGCATGCTGAAGTTTATTAACGAGGAGATGGCCGCATATCGGCTATATACTGTGGTACCAAAACTGCTTGGTTTGATTGACAACACTACAAATTGGTATATTCGGTTCAATAGGCGGCGTTTGAAGGGTGAGTTCGGCATTGAGGATACCCAACGAGCCCTAAACACCTTATTCGAAGTCCTATATATTTTGGTCCGGTGTCTGGCACCTTTCACACCATTCGTCACCGATAACATCTACCAAAGGTTACTTCCTCATATCCCGGAGCTCAACAGAGCCAAGGATCCTAGAAGTGTGCATTTCCTTGATTTCCCCGAAGTTCGGGAGGAACTTTTCGATGAAGAAGTGGAACGAAAAGTCGGACGTATGCAACGAGTGATCGAGCTTGGCCGTGTCTCGCGCGAACGCAAGGCTATGGGCCTTAAGCAGCCGTTGAAGAGCCTCGTGGTCATTCATCCGGACAAAACCTACCTTGAGGACGTCCAATATCTGGAAAATTATATTTGTGAAGAACTCAACATTCACGACCTCGTCCTCTCATCCGACGAAGAAAAGTACAATGTACAATACAGTGTGACAGCCGATTGGCCAACCTTAGGCAAGAAGCTGAAGAAGGACGCGCAAAAGGTCAAGAAGGCGCTTCCAGATCTTACAAGCGACGACGTACGGCTTTTCGTTAAGACGGGAACCATTACTGTTGGCGGTATAGAGTTATTACAAGAGGACCTCCTTGTGAAGCGGGGTCTCAAAGAAAACGAGTCCTCCAAGAGTCTGGAGACTAACACTGACAATGACGTCCTCACTATCCTGGACACGGAAATGCACGCAGATCTCCTTCACGAAGGTATAGCGCGCGAAGTCGTCAACCGCGTACAACAGCTACGGAAAAAGGCGAAGCTGATACCTACGGATGATGTGAAGATGGAATACAAAGTGCTGAGCGATCCTGAGAAGATTGGTATTGAGGAGGTGTTCGAGGGGCACCAGAGATCCTTTGAGAAAGCACTGAGAAGACCGTTGGACAAGCATGTTGTGACGCAGGTTGGTGGAGAAGCCAGTGATGCCATGACGGAAGTGGTTTTGGCCGAAGAAGAGCAGGAGGTGCAAAAGGCGACGTTTTTGTTGAGGTTGGTGAAGCTGTGAGATGGTGATGGCAAGCTACTGGATGAATGGAAACTGAACATTAAATGACGATGTGAATGAACTGGGGATATGTGATACCCTGTCTAGACATAGAGAAGCTATCTGCGGTATAAAAATGTAGATTAGATATGCATGCGCTTAGTGGGCAGAAAGTCTGCAATTCCATTCCGTGCTAATTCGCTAGGTGACATGATGCACTACGCTTGAAGCTCGCTTAAGCCTTTTCACTATTCTCTTCGTGCTTGCCGATATCATATCATCCACCATAGCCCCATACCTGTTCCCCAACCTCAAAATCTCACACCCAACTAGTTTTCTCCCTGCAAATCCTCAGCCGCTCTATCAACATAAGGTTCATCCTTTCCTCCTTTTCCACTCCCCCCTCCGGTAGTTCCTGGGTTGTCACCCCCAGTATACCCCTGGCTCCCCGCACCACTGAATGAACCGTCGTTCATCTCGCTGACGCCTTCCGGGAGAGGCGCGGCCTTATGGGACCGGTCGACGCCTGCTGAAGTTGGCACCTAGAAGGGCAACGTTATTATCGAGCATGGTATTGTGTTAGAAACGAAAAAGGCAAGACTGAGGCTTACATCAGAGTCGCCTTGGGGCGCACCAGCGATCTTGTTCTCGCCGGCGTCGATGGCGTTGTCGGATGCGACGGTGGGACCGTCAGTGAATTCTCCTCCACGAGGCATGATGAGAGAAATTGAGATTTGGATTGAGGTCTTTATAATTCTGGGTTGGCTTCGTTTTGGTGGTAGTTGGTGTATGTTTTGATGTTTGCAACAAATCCCAAACTAAATGTTGTTGTGAGGGTATGAGGTCATGTCACAACGGTATAAACCTAATTAGGCAGCCCGAACCTTGCATGCCCAATCTTGCATATGCGTAT
Organism: Cladonia uncialis; assembly: GCA_002927785.1. Taxonomy (NCBI): domain Eukaryota; kingdom Fungi; phylum Ascomycota; class Lecanoromycetes; order Lecanorales; family Cladoniaceae; genus Cladonia; species Cladonia uncialis. Next base: position 28,365 of record NAPT01000123.1, on the reverse strand, counting down.
AGATTGAAGCGCACGCTGATGCTGACACTCGTGAGAACATATGCTGTCAATAGCTCTGCTAGTACTCAGCATAACGTGCAGCTAGCTCATCTTCGTTTTGCGGCAGCCTGAGGACTGTTAGCCTCCTGAACCGAGCCCCAATCCCCAATCCTTTCATACGGTGTAGCAATCCTTGAGCTTCAGGAATTCAGTAAGGCATTTGTCCTTATATACCCCATTGTAGTCTGCAGCAATGCATTTTCCGTAAATCGAAGCCTGTTGCAGTTCAGCAACTGGCGTAATGGAGCTGGTTCGTATGCACTGTTTACCTCGGCAGAGCACTTTGTTACAGCCTCTGCAAACTTCTCAATTGGCCTTGTTCTGCCTGGCATTTTCTAAGTCGGATATGGAGAGCTCTTACACTAATCGAGTATATATTGGACGCCTTTCGGTTGAGTGTGAAAAGGTCGAAGTGATTCCGTCAATATATACGTCTTTATTATCTCCACGAGGCTAAGCTCAGATCTATCATAGAGTGTTGATATAGTAAACGCGAGTTACCGCCGCGTGTAAGAGCTCGCAGAAACCGGACATCAACATTGTCACACGGCCGACCCAGCGAAAATAACGAACTTATGACTTGATATGAATTGTGTGCTTTAATCACATTCGCTAATTCGGTGGCTCGTATATCATCTTCATGCATTCTACGTCGGCGCATGGTGGGCGCCGATACTGTCGATGCCTCCGGAGTTCCTACCCTCTGAACACAATAGTGATGAGGACAATTCTCCACTCACCGACCAAAGTAAGTCTCTGTAAAGAGTGGGGCAACAGTCGCAACTGATGACGCTCTGCAGATGTCGCCATTTTGTACCAGATCATCAAGTCTGCTGAACAGTATCCCAATGTCGAAGCCCAGCCCTTCCGCGCCATCTTCGCGGCTTACGAAAAGATCCTACCAGAGAATGGGTTGGATCCGGATCATGATCAGGTCTACTTGCGCTTCTTGTTCAAACTTGGAGATGGAAGGGCAGAGGGGCAATCTCTGTATGAGCGATTTGAGGCGCTCCTCGAGGCGCTTGGATACCAGATTGAATTCGTCCCGGACGAAGAGGGTATACAAGAAGCTACGAGAAATATTACTCCAGAGCTCAATATTAGGAATGGGGAAACGCAATTTCGAAGCCCCAATCGATCCCAGAGACGGTCGAGGCGGGCTTCGTTTGCTTCTATGTATGATGCAGAGGATGAGAGCACACGAACAGTCAGGTCACGAGCTTCTATGTCACGATTGGAGAACACCGAACAGGCTCTGTTGGAAGATAGACCGTCAACGCGGGCTACTACGAGAAAGTCAGAGAAGACAAATACCCAGGCTTCGGCCTCGAGATCAACCGCTGCCCAGGCAAGTAGGGGTAGGCTAACAGCGCAAGAATTTGCCAACAACGTACAACACTACCAGCGAAGACGCAGATCTGTATCAAGCCACGGCGAACAGCATTCACGGGATTTTGGTGCGCCTACTCCTTTAGATACGAATTCACGGATTCGCGCGGCGTCTTCCGTTCAAGATTACTCTCCGGGAGCCAACGAGTTGGCTGAAGACGTCAACGAAGTGCCAGCAGTCCCTCCCAGAGCCGCGTTGTCATACTCTGTCGGCAGATCCGCGCAACTCTACAGTTCCTCAAGGACCCAGCTGCTACGAGACGCTGACACATTCTACGGCTTTCGAATTCGCTCTGTTGCTCGCGATGTAGTTGATAAATGGTGCTTCGCCGCTCTCCAGGCAAAGGATCAACATGAGCGTATGGATCGACTTGCATCTGCACATGATACAGAGATCCTCATTCGTCAGGCTTTCGAGCATTGGCGTATAAGATTACATGCGAAAAAGCAGGCTATCGCCATAGAACGATATTTCGTTCGTCTAGAACAGAAGGCAACAAAGGCGAGAGATTTGATGCTACTGAGTAAAGCATTTACGCATTGGGTGCAGTGTGCACGTGATGAAGCTTTGCGTACGTCGAGTGCACGAGAGCAGATCTTGGGCATGAAATATTTCCGAGCCTGGCGTAGTATCACTATTGAAAATCAGCTGAAGACACGACATCAAGGCCTGCGAAAATTCTTTGGCGTTTGGAAGCGGCGCTACGTCCAGAGCTTAACTGATGACATCAAAGCTTGTCTGATCCGTCGTCAGAGCCTCGCGAGAAATGCATACTGGCATTGGTTCTGGGGCTTTTGCGAACGGCGTGCTCCAGAATGGCGAGCGAGAAGGATCAAGCGCAAATATTTCTTCAATTTGATATCTGCCTACAGTGACAGTAGGCGGCGAGACCAACAGGTCACCGCGCTATCAAATAATATGGCTCGAGGGAGGATCTTTTCACAATGGCTCGGCAAAGCTCAAGCCATGCTTTATGGTCAGCAACAAGCTGTATCATTTGTTCGTCAAAAGCGAACTGCTCATGCTCTTCAAGCCTGGAGACTTGCGAATCGATACGCACCCTTGGCTCGACAGGTGTCAAATATGGTCGACTGGAGAGTAGCTGGCATGACATTTGCTGCTTTCGTTACCAGATACAGATTTGAGAAGCAGGCAGAGACAGTCTGCCGGTTACGGGTTTTGCGCAATACATTCACTCAGTGGAACGACCGGTTGCGCTCCCAAACCTTGGCTCACCGCATAGACGACCGCTATTGTCTTGAAGTACTTTACAAGTGGGTAATTGCTGAAAGGGCCATACTCTTATGTAGGCTTTTGGAGGAAAGGCTAAAACAGCGATGCCTTGACAGCTTAAGGGATGAATGCGAATCACGTGAATCTCAGCGCCATCATAGTCGTCAAATCATTGAGGACGCTCGAAGCAAAAATTCTCTACGAGACTTCCTGTATCGATGGCGCTTCCAACTCGACTCTCAACGCCAGGCGGAGCAGGTTGCCTTCGAATTTCATGCTCCTAAAATCGCCCAGGGAGTCTTAGACCTGTGGTCTCGAAGTTCGGCGGATCTCCGAAAGCTGGACGGGTGGGCGAAAGACGCCTATTATTACTTCACTTGCAGGAAGTATCTCAAGCGTTGGCAAGCTGCTTCTGTTGAGTCGAAGAAGAACAAGCGACGCAATGCATACGTGCAAGTCAGGCGCAGACTCAAGATGAAGCTTGCTGCTAGTTTCCTGCGGCGGTGGCGCTTCGCTTCAGCGCAGGTCAATGATTTGCAGCAAGAAGCCAACCTTACTTATCAGAATCAGCTGTTTCGAGTTGGTGTAACGCTTTTCGACTACTGGAGAACCCGATTCGCTGTCAATATAGACCAAGACTACCAGGCAGTCCAACATTACAACAGACGCCTGGTCGAGCGGCACCTTTATACGTGGATCGAAAGAGCGGAAGACCAGTCCAAGCTCGAGGAGCTTGCGGACCTGAATTATGACATGCGAGTCAAGAACGTCGCTTTCGGCTGGCTCCACAAGCTGCGCCTTCGACTTATTGAGTTGAAAGGCCGGGAGGCTAAAGCAGAGAATCTCAAAAGCTGGTATCAAAAGCGCCACTACCACAACTTACTCAGGCAATGGCAAGACAAGACTGCAGAACGGCATGAAGCACTGCAAGGTGACCAGGTACCTTCTGCCCGTGACAGCAGGATCCACCCTCAACGCGAAGGTGATGGGCTTGAGGGGGCCACGAGCCGCGCAGAAGAATTTACAGAATTTGACATTGGCGAGTGGATTCCTGCGCTCGAAGCTCAGTCAAGCACCGCGCCGCTACTTGGGTACCTAAGCACGCCGTCAAGGCGGGCTGCGAGGGCAAAAGCACTGGTCCGAGTCTCTACGACTCCGGCAGGTTCGCCGTTTGAGCATCGTCTTCGCTCTCAGTTTGGCTCCACGTCGAGTACGGCGAGGAGAGGTTTATTTGGGAGATCGACTGCCGGGTTAAGAGGGAGTACGTTTGGCGCGATCTTGGAGGCACCAGACTCACCCGTTACTCCGGGAGCTGGAAGAGGAGGGTAGGGAAAAGATGTTAGGTTCTAGTGAGTTTGGATATAAGGGAGTTTTGGAATAGGGTCGACCGTTTGTAGCGTTCTGAGATGATACCCAAAAGCAGCGTATTGATTTATTGTCTTGACGCCTAACCTTTGTAAGGCGTAGTAATGAGTAGTAATGCATGATGTATATGGGTGAAAGATTTATTTAGACAACTCATGATTGGAGCCTTTCCAATGCTGTGTGTTCATCTGATTGAGGAGCAATATAATATGAGATTGGCTACTGCTGCGGCTATTAAGCCGTAGGCAAGCTTTACAATTTGCCTAATGTCGGTCCTGGGTTCTTACCCTGAACATATTGAAGAGATTTGGTTGCTTCTGATTACCTTATTATTCTGGGCAGGAATGCCCTAAATTTTAGCGGCGTGTAGGTCACATTTCAAAGGCTAAGGCGATAGCAATGACGCGCTTTAGTGCTAGATGCATGTTGAACATGACCGGCCCCGTGAGCTTCAAAGTCACCTAGACATTGCTTCTTTGTCATTAGTACTTGCCTTATCGTGCCGCCGCAAGAGTCAGCAGACACTTTCTTACACTGACGGTTAGTTCTCCGCAGGGAAGCTCGCGTCACGTTTTTGACACCTCGACAATTTGGTCTACCATGCGGAGACTGGGCAGACAAAGCTTGTACAGTTCCGAAGCTTCACTAACCAGTCGCTTCCATGCGAACGGTATTACCTGGCAAGCCCCAGGCCAAGCTACAAGCTCTTTCTACTGCACAATGGGAGGGTCTGCGTCTGGTGGTGAGCGAGTCATTGCGATGGCAGCAATGTGCCATTTCAAGCTGAAGAATTGACGTATTTAAGGTGTACATATCTGGCAGTGCTCTCGTTATCCTCGGCGGTCCACACGAGCTCCTTCAAACCATCTATCATGACGAACACTCCGAGTTGGATGCTGTGGCCGTCGATGAAGCTACTGGAAAGATTGCAACATGCTCCTTCAAGGAGGTGATCATATACAAGCCTTATGGGAGGGAAGAGGGTGTATTGAAGGTTTGACACGGCCCAGCGTTCCTTAAAAGAGTGCGAGGGATTAACGGCTGTCACAGTGGTCCTTTCAGTCATCTTTTGAACTCCCTGATGCCGACACGGGTAGCTTGACCTTATCGTGGGGTTCTGAGGAAGAACTTCTTGTTGGCTCAACGTCATTGAGGCTATACCAAACCACTGTAGATGACTCCTTGATTTGGACGCGCAAGCTTCCCAAGCCTGTCAAGATTGCAAACTTCTCGCACGACTCCAGTCTTATTGCCTCTACAGGACTGTCCGATCGCCTCATCAAGCTGTGGCGCAGGCAATCTTTTGGCTCCGACGATACACGCTTCGACTTCACCTATCTCCCTCATCCTACCGCCGTCACTGCGATCCATTGGCGCAAGTCTCATCACGAGCATGGCTTGGACAGTGTCCTTTTCTCCATCTGTGCAGACAGCAAGGTCAGAATCTGGGCTGCTACAGATCCACATGGGCTGCAGACCCTCCAGCTTTGGGGCGAAATAGACATGCAAGAATCTATACAATTCCGACAAATTGGCAACGACGCTCAATCACGCGAACGCTATGCGTTCATTATCGGTAGTCAGGATTTCACCTATGCGACCGAACGAGCAATCAAATCAGGTTCTGTCCGCCCTGATGAGGGACAATGGGAGAATCACGCTCTGGAGCATCTCGTGGAGATAGCGAAGACAAGCCCCGAAGTCTGCGTCATTGTAGATCGACGGGGTAACATGTCTGCTTGGGGACTGGAGAATGTAGGCGGTAAGGTTCGAAAGAACACCGACAAGTTCAATGTTGCCCATGTTGAAAATGTGAACCTCTTGTTCCTAGAGGATGTGAAACCGGATGAGAACAATGTGCAATTTATTAATTTCTGCATGCAGAGGTCTGATGCACCTTTTAGTCTGCTTGTGCATCATTTCGATGGGAGAATTGTCTGGTTCGAAAGTAAGCTCGATAGGCTGTTTGATCCATCTCCACGCCAGGACCGTGTCGACGCAAAGGCGCTTTGGACCGGTCATGATGGGCCGATCAAGAAGATCGTGCGTAGCGTTAGCGGCAAAGCTCTCATCTCTCGGACCAATGATAATGAAGGATTGATATGGAAGCAAGAGAGCGATAGAATGGGCATGGCTTTGAGGAGGTCAAGCTCTCTCAGCTGCCCAGAGCACATTCATAGAACATGGGCGCTGAAAGGGGGTGATTTTGTCACCGTCTTACACCACCACAGCATATCTCTTTGGGATGCGCGGTCTCCTATTGCAGAGCAAGTAGGGTCGTGCTCTTTCGAAGCCGCAGGGAAACCCTTGTGTTTGTTGCCACTACCACATCCAAACCTCAGGTCTCCAGTCTCATTCATGGCTACCATAACGTCGAAGATGGAGGCTATTGTTTGGGAAGTCCATCTACCATCAAAGCCACAGGGTAGATCAAACAGTCACCAGGGAGTGATTATGAAACATTTCTGCTCTTCCCACCTGGGCTTGCAGGATGATCTTGCGTTCATACTGCCTGTAGACCCTGCTGGCTCACGCCCCGCGGCACCCGGCTTCCTTGACACTTTCGCCAAAGACTTAGCCATTTCCTACACTGCTAACGGTGTGTTGCGTGCATGGACAGCTACTCTTGACGCCGAACGTTCTCGTGTCGATTGGCTTGTGACTTCAACTATAGAAACAGACATCGATTCGCCTTCGCTTGCAAGTGCAAGCTCGATACGCAAGATTGCTGTTGTAGACAAAGAAAAAACTGGACTAACTATCTGGGATCCTTGGAGCTCTCAGCTTGAATATGAAGCCAAATATGAACCCTCGGACACTATTCTGGACCTTGATTGGTCGTCGACACCGGACGAGCAATCAATATTAGCCGTCGGATTTCCGCATAGCGTGGTCATTTTAGCACAAATGCGCTATGATTACTTGAATGCTGGACCCGCGTGGGCACCCATTAGGGAGATCCGTGTCAAAGAGCTCACTTCTCATCCCATCGGAGATAGTGTTTGGCTAGGAAGCGGCAATCTGGTAGTTGGCGCTGGAAATCAGCTCTATGTATACGATAAGGATGTGGCTACCTCCGATGATATGATCGTTGATCTTGCTGTGCCAATACATCAGCAGCGATCACTCAATATCTTCGACTTGGTCACGTACCTCAACGGCCCATTGCCAGTCTTTCACCCTCAATTCCTAGCTCAATGCATCCTAGCCGGCAAGCTGGTGCAGGTGCAGAAGATCATAATAAATTTATTTAAGGCTCTCAAATTCTTTGCGCCTGGCGATGAATTGGACAGCTTCGTGTCATTATCGCCCATCGACTTTTACACTGAGACAGAGGTATGCTGCGTCTTGCTACAAGTTTAGCTTGCAGCTAACAATGGCAGGATCTTTCTCATGCTGCGAGAAAGGAAACGCGTTCATCTTATGCAGAATTCGCGGACGATGAAGAACCTGAGACCGTCACCGAGGATTTGGCGGCCTCGGTCAATGAGCACTTGACCAAGTTGGCCCTTCCACAGCTGTCAAGCCAGGAGCAGTTCCACCTGGCTGATATCGTTGAGTGTGTTGCAACCGCAGAAAAACATAGACGCTCCATGGATGAGAATGCTATGCGGTATCTCCTTTTCTTCCGGCAGCACATGATCAGGAAGAGTCAGTCTCCCGCTGCTCGAGTTCAGATCACCTGGAGAGAAATTGCCTGGGCCTACCATAGTGGTAGTCAAGATATTCTGGTAGACTTGGTGTCAAGGCAGTTCCATGGTAGGATGCTGTGGGAGCACGTCCGAGAAAGTGGGATGTTTATGTGGATGACTGACGTTAATGCTCTCGTAAGTTTGGTCAATAAAGTATTTTACCAGTGACTGACGAATTGCAGCGAGCGCAATTCGAAGTCGTAGCACGAAATGAATACACCAAAACGGACGAAAAGAACCCCATCGACTGTAGCCTTTACTTCCTCGCACTTAAGAAGAAGAACGTACTCCTTGGTCTCTGGCGAATGGCGGCATGGAACCGAGAGCAATCAGGGACGCAAAAACTCTTGAAAAACGATTTTTCTGAACCACGATGGAAAACAGCCGCTCTTAAAAATGCATACGCCCTCCTAGGCAAACGCCGTTTCGAATACGCAGCCGCATTTTTCCTGCTAGCCGGCAATCTGCAAGACGCCGTCAACGTCTGCATGCACCAACTTAACGATTTACAACTTGCAATTGCCATCGCTCGCGTCTACGACGGCGACGATAGCCTAGTCCTCCGCTCCCTCCTCGAGGACAAAGTTCTTCCCCAGGCCGCACTAGAAGGAAACCGCTGGCTCGCAACCTGGGCTTTCTGGATGCTTGGCCGGCGCGACATGGCTGTTCGCGTCTTAATTTCTCCTGTGTACACCCTGCTTGATTCACCCGGCACGCCTAATCTGCAAGCGAAATCTTACCTCTCCAGCGACCCGGCGCTCGTCGTGCTGTACAAACAGCTTAGGGAAAAGACACTCCAGACACTTAAAGGAGCGTCCAAGGTCTCACCGAGAGCGGAATGGGAATTTGTGATTCAGAATGCTAGGCTCTATGATCGCATGGGATGTGATTTACTCGCCCTGGACTTGGTCCGCAACTGGGAATTCTTGAAGCAGCCGAAGAGCATGAATGTCAATGGCAATGGCGAGAGCGCGCCCGACCCGAGGAAGATGCTGAGACGGAGAAGTAGTCTCGTGGTGGACGATATGTCTAGTCCGAGATCGCGGCCTGAACAAAAGGTGATGAGTGGGGGGAAGCCAGCGCCAACAGTATTTGAGGAGCCGGATGCAGGGAGTCTGTTGGATAGTTTTGGGTTTTGAAGTGGGGGACTACTGTAATAATACGGGGCATATCATGCTTGTGAAAGGGGGGTTAGCGTCCATAGTATCAGTGCAGAGGCTTCTTTGTATTCCGCGTAAATAAAATCTTTGGCGGTCACAACTATCTAATTTACGATTTGGTACTACGACGTATATCATCACTGTACATTATTCAGACGTAGGCTCAACCAGCAATCCAGGAGCTAGATCATCTACTCCCTTTCTTTTGACGGCGCGACTCAGAGTAAAAAGAATACGAGGCAGATGTAAATGATCCATGGCGAATCGGTCCGTCTCAGAACACAACCATGGGTGAACGTGGACTAGACAGCTCAGGCGAGTATATGGCAGAATCGATGACCCGGTATCGCGCGTTTGGAGGCAAGAACAATCCGAGAGGACTCTATGAACCGCTCCTCACATCATATCCCATCTCATAACTCACAGCTCCCTTTCCTTCCTTTATAGCACAAAATAAGCCCTCATTGCTGGTATCCAGCAAGCTGCTACAGTGTAATGGTAGTCTCCTGCCCCACCAGGGTAGGCATTTGAGTTCGAATCTCAAGGACAGCAATTTCCTAAGCCCCGTGGCTGACCTGTGGATGTTTGGGCAGGGCTCATGAACGGAAGATTGAGGAAGGATCAACACTTCCCGGGGTCTTGTTGCTTGGGTCTTATGGTGATCGGAGTGTGAACGGCAGCGCCGACGTTGCTCCAATCCATCGCAAGGCTCCTACTTCCGCATTGTTGAGGTTGTGGTCATCCGTAACACCCTCGTCATCTTTGTACATCGCGTTGGCAGTAATGTCCCCGCTTCATCCTTGAGCGTCCCCATCAAGGAATAGGGATGGATCAGGGACATTACTCGCACTTTCCATGGACGAGAGTCTTTGGAGAGCTTCGGATAAGATCTCCTCAACGTTCAGATTGCGTCTAATAAGCTACCTGCGGCTAGCTCGGATGCTGAGTTAGAACGATGATCTTGCCCAAAACGCATACGGCAGCGCCTTTTCCCGTTCTTTCACTAGAATGCTGCTGGCTTGTCGGCATGTAGTTTCAAACGACATCACAGATGTGGCACCTGTAAACTTGCCAGAACCAAATTGACGATACTAACGACGCCCTCGCCTAGGATGAGACCGCTTGCGAGGACGATGACGGGAGTCTCCTCGCGTTTTCGATATACGCGCCAATACCAGTTCAATAGTCCGCCAATAGTGCGGGCTAGGGTGAACGAGGGGACGTTGTACATGCCTGTCGTAGCAATCAGTCTGTATTCGAGAACGACCTTTGAGACAGGTTCTTACCAACGGCAACGGCAATGCCGCCAGGCACCCAAGCCTGCCACCACTTCCCTTGCCCATTTACCCTTGCGGCTGTTAATAGCACAAAAAGTAACCCTGCTCCTAGAGCCCATTGCCATGCCATGTCCGGTAAGCCTTTGCCTGTCACCAGTCGGGCGGTGAAGATCCAGACGTAAGCTGTAGGGACTTGAAACATGCCAGTGGTGACCTCATAGACACTAGTATACAATTTGTAGACGCCAGCAGATACGATAGCACCAACGAAACTGCCAATCATTTGGCCCCAGAATTGCGCTCTTGGTGCAGCGCCAAGTAGATGTCCTGTTTTGAGGTCTTGCATCATGTCACCAGCTTGCAGCGCGCCGGATTCTGAAATGGCGCCGGCAAGGAGATTTATAGTGATGGCATTAGGGTTTGAAGAGGGGATAACAAGGGCGAAGACGAGCTGCGTGAGCTTCGAGATGCCAGAGACGGGATTGAGGTCTGTCTCTCCCAACGCGCGGACGCCCATGAGGGAGAGTAGGAGGGCAAGCAAGATGGAGAGGATAATGGCCCCGAAGGGGATGGGAGGGAAAACGTAGCGTATGCTGAGGACACAGATGATTATGGAGAGGGTGAGGAGGACGAGGACTGTGCGGTTCGAGACCAAGTGGTGAGGTGGTGCATCAGGTTCGGCGTCGTCGTAAAGTTGCTTAGAGTCATTTCCGGAAGACAAGGTACCAGATGGAGTAAAAGCCGTATAGTCGCCCTTTTTGAAACGAGAAAAATAGAAAGCAGAGACAAAGCCGTCTCGACTTATACGTTCACGGACGCCTCGATAATACGAAGGGCCGTAAAGAATAAGCGGTCGAAGCACCAGCCAGCCAAGACTGACGACAGAGTCTGCCAGCATGACAGCCAAGCTGACCCAGACAATCCATCCCTTGCTACCTGTAGTCCAGTCTCCCACTGGACCTGGTGCCCATCCCATGCTCTTTGCAAGTGGGGATAGTATGCCCCATCCGGCAATAGCGCCAAGTAGCATATGCAAAGTCGTAGCGGGACCCATAATAATCCCTTGACCAACATACGCCGGAGAAGGGTTCAGTCTCCATAGCCAATTCTGAGCCAAAGGGAGCCCGAAGATAGGTAATCCACGTAATTGGGGAATGAAGTACGATGCAAGAGTATACACAGCAGATACTCCGAAAGCAATTATTAACAACCTGATCTGGGCCTTCCAATCGTCTCTATGATCATCTTCGCTCGAGGTTGGAACTCCATCATTATTCGGTGCAACCTGCACGTTCCCGCTGCCTCCGCCCGCAGGCACACCGTCCATGCTTGTCGAGCGTCTGATATCCTGACTCCGCTGTCTAAAAATCTCCAGTCCACTATCAGGCTTCTTACTTCCCTTCTCATCCGTACTCCCATGTAGTACTCCAATCATCAGCGCTGTCGCTGTGCCACTGGGGAACTTCAACTTCTCCCGAATGATAACTTCTTTCCTCAAGGGGACCGCAAACACCACGCCGAATAGGCAAATTCCCACACTCCATACGATCAATTTCCAAGTACTCAGAATCAGTGGGCCGTTCTCTTCTGGTTTCAGCAAATAGTTCAACGCAGGCATAACACCAACGAAACCACAGCCGAGCGGCATTGTTCCAACTGCTCCAGCAACCGTTTGTACGAGTACGTTCTCAACGGGTGTGAAAGGGTAGCTAATGCATCGAGCTACAGACTTAAAGAAGCCAAAGCCGATCAAGGCGGCAGGCATAGCCATTCCACTAACCCATCCCGTCTGTAGACCAAAGTACATATTCGAGAAGCAAATAATGACGCCAATTGCGAGACCGATGAGTGTACTGCGAAGGGTGAAGTTTTGACCCTGCTCGGCCTGTTCGGCAAGGAATTTCTGGGCTTCATCTCGCCGTAAGAGGGAGGCATCAGGGCCATCGTCAGCTTCCTGGTCACTGTCGTCCGCTACTATTTCCTCCTCGTCCCGATGGTCCTCGTCGTCTAGCGCTGGGTCTTTGGCACGTATAGAACCTCTATCTGGAGCCATAGTTCGATCTCGCACCTCAGTGAGTGTAGAGAGCTCTTCAAGCTCAACGGCTGCCTCTGCAGATCGCGGTAGATGTACCATTCCATTGTGTCCTCATGAACATAAAACGGTCATGCGGAATGGCTCGCACGTCATTCTTTGCCGCGCTAAACCTCGGAAACCACTCCGGACTTAAGAGCTCGGAACAGCATCAACATTATACTCATACTTTGAACTATATAATGTTATAAGTATGCTCCTTGTACATACGGCCATAGACTGAAGAATAATCAGCATCCCGTCCGCTCTGCTAAAGACAAGCTTCAGATCGACCAATTAGTAGTTGGGTGGGTGACCACCAGCGAATACTGGTTGCTGTATGTTTTAAGTTCTTTTTTCGCCAATTCTTTTGGTTGTGAATAGGACTGTGTACTAATTCAGAATGACATGGTGAATATACTGGGATACCCTTGCCATTGTGTCAGGTAGACAAGCCGATTGAAGTCCTGGACTGGAACAATGGTAGCATGTGAGACGCAGCGCCAAGCATTCGTGCAGGAAGGTACCACACTTTGCAGTCCCACTTTGCTGGTGAAAACTTCTTCTGTCCTCACATCAGTTCTTCCTTTAACAACACTATCATTGAGGCTCAGGCTTAAAGTAGGATTTCGATAAGACTTACTCCTTCCGACTTTCGTTGCTTTAACATGGATCCATACCTAGACACGATTCCCGATGAGCGCGGAGAAGAAATCAAGAGCCGCATAAGAGAAAGAGATGGCTCCGACAGCGAGGAACGACCAACAAAACGTGCCAGAGCGAATACCGATGCCCTCCTATCTCCCGTAAATGATGACCAGAACATTGAAGAACCTCCTCCCAAACCTGAAAATGACCTAGACAACTACGATCGTGAGCGCCTTCGGAAAGGCTTAAGATATATTAACGAGGCGGCAAAGCGGAAAATCACGCCCCGTACTCAGGAATTCCTCAAACTCCACAAAGATGCTTACAAGGTTGCTTTAGAAGCCCCAGACAAAGCGTCGCAAGCTGTAGTGCAAGCCATGGACCAGGTTTATAACTCTGCTGAGTTCTATCTTAAGGCACGTTCCTCAGATGAATTTGAGAGCCTTATGTGTTACGTTAAGTTACGACGGCTAGAGGTCTTAGTAAATTACGGTGATTACTTAGGACAAGAGTTACAGGAGATACGAGCGGAGCTAAAGGCAGCTGCTATTGGTGCTAGCTCTGAGATACGACAAGCAGCGATCGAGTTAGGGCCACCCCAATCATGGCTAGATATCGCGGACCAGCTAGCTGGTGAGGACGTGAACAACCTTCGGAAGCACATGATTGTCGCTTGTGGTGTCCTGGGTATTGACGCGTCCCATATGTCTTGGCTCATTCAACAATGGGAGAGAAACCGTATGTTTCACAATCAGATTCGGCAGCATATTTCTGATTGTCACTTTTCATCCCTTGCCGAGCAGATCTGCCGTGATCTGAAAGAATTGCTCAATGTAGCGCCTGACCAGGAAACAGCAGTAAAGTACGAAAGGGTTCTCCTCAGCACTCAGGAGGAATATTTTGATGTGATGAGTCGCGATGACCCCCAGTATTGGTTCCCGAATGAGAAAGCCAGGAAGTTAATCCAAGAGAAACTGGCGAGGGACAACAAGAGGGCGAAGAAATGAAGCAGGAACAACATGTGGATCTTGTACCTGCAGCATCAATCTGATCGGAGCCTATGCAAATTACAACAGGGTTGGTATGTCAAGCGCTCATCGAGCCCAAAAAACTCTTTGTATGCCCTATACAACCCTAGACTTATTCAACAGTAGAGGATTCAACGCAGGGTAACGGCAAGTATCAAAATTATACGAGCTTTTTCCTTCCCGGTTTCTAGCTTCGAGCTTCATCGGCCATCATTATATCTCATTCATTCTGAAAGTCATGCCCAACCAGGTGGGCGATAAGGCTTGTATGGGCTTGTAATACCCTGCAATTCGGCCACATTTGTATTTCCTATCTCACCTTCGCGCATTGCAGGTAACTCAGATTGTCTTGGCGATGTAGTAGCTCCTGACCCAGCACTTCTCGTAATTTCTGATCCCCTGGAGTTCCTCCCCGTCCCTGCAGTTGGACTTCCCTGCAGCTCAGCAGATTGCGGATGTTGAGTCTGTGTCCCGATCAAAGTAGAGCTACGGTATGAGTCAGGCGGGGCGGTGCTAGGCGAGTGTGGGAAGGGAGAGGAAGCGGAAGATTTGGGCTCGGCGGGCTTGAAGTCGCTTTGTAGGATTCGTGGGGTAGGCGTAGAGCGACGACTGCGTTTCCTGCGCCAGTACCAGAGAAAGAATGCTAGGGCTGCGAGGAGGGGGAGGCAAACGCCAACGGGGATGCCGACATCGAGGCCGATGTTGGTGTGTTTGGTTCTCGATAAAGTTGAACCGGGTTCGGCGACATTGCTGGTTGCAAAGCTAAAAACAGTGCCCTGGCTCCCATCTGAAGTAACAATTTGCGTGACTGTTATGCTGGGGCTGCTTGAGCCTGCAGTAGATAGACTACTACTGGAAGTGAGTTTTGTAGGAGTTATGCTTGTAGAAAATGTTTGAGGCGTAGAGCTTGGCATAGTGAAATGCGCGGTAGAGCTGGAGAGCGGTGTAAAAGATGTCAGAAACGTAGGCGTTGGTGTGCTGGAAGGCGGGGTGGAGCTTGGAGGAGGAGTGCTCGAGGTCTGTGCAGCCGTGGAAGAGACTGAAGGGGGTGATACTGGTATTGGTGGTGGTGGTGGTGGAGTGGAGGAGCTTGGTGCCGCCGCTGGCACCGAATTCGAGGCTGCACTAGGTACACTGCCTCCGCTGCCTCCATCGTTATACGGAGGTAGGAGAGGTAAAGCTGCCAAAGAGAATCTGCTGGTGCTAGCCTCGCAGCACGCAGTCCCACCCGACAGTTCCGGACGATTAGTATCGCAGCAGTAGCTACCGGAGGTGCACTCAAGGACAGCTTCATTTCCAGCGGCAGTGAGGTCTACACCTTCGGTCAGCATGATTTCTGTTTGAGCGAGCAAGAGGCGAACTATACCATAAGTACATATTTGGGGGCAGCTACTCGATTGCCAGGTTTCATCAGTACATGTATATCGGCCATAGTAGCCTTCATTTGCTAAATAACAGAGGCCATTGCTTTCGCATTGCCAATTGGCAGGGCAGCATGGACCATAACCGCTCGTACTGCACGGAATGTCGCCATCGGTCGAGAGATCACCATTTGGATAATAACAAGACATTCTCTGGTGGCGGTGCAAGGCTGTGAGGGTGGATCCGATCTCAATGCATGAAGCATAGAGGAGATTGGGAAGATATGAGCAGACGATTCAGAGGCCCGAGCAAGGCTGTGAGGGTGGGGTAATTGATACATCATTGCCAGAAAGAAAAAGAGGCTGATCTTGCTGTTGTTCAATATCCCCATTCAGACAAGTCTAGGATTTAGTAGCGCTTTTCCAACCGGATACTTATCCACTCCATTGTCCTAAGTGACGAATTGCCGCTCGTCAAGCAGAGAGACCTTTGGTGCTTTCCTTGCATATCCATGCGTACTTAACTGTTTGAATGCCATTCCCCAGCAGCAAATAAAACTTACTTCACGATACGGCTGCGATACTGGTGAGGTGAAAAAGAAAGGTTTCATCCGCGGGCCGAAGCTCATGTGTTGTAGTGGCTTGATCAGTGGGCTGGTCTCACCAATCATACCTAGGTGGTTACCAGCACGCTACAGCAAGCTAAATGATGACAGGCAAGATGGCATGTAGCGTAGACAACTGCCATTGCTACCTCGGAAAGTCTTTGAGAAGATAACCTTGCGAGCTTGGAAGCTGGCGTCAGTCAGAAGACTGTGCGCATTGAAACACTGTCGTGATCCGATAGAAGGTCTGTGTTGTCGGGCGTTTTGGATGGCGTGGAGTCAGAAACATGGGCTAGTGGCGCTAGGACCGGAATATCTCGGTCCGAATGATCTTGGCTTGGCGCATACCTAAGGTAGCACACCCGGCCTGAGAAAATGGGATGTGTTCAACATGGCTACAGCGCGCTTACGGAAGACTTTCCAATATCCAGCGGACAACAGTGACGAAGATGATATGCCAAGAGACTTAGATGAAGAGGGT
This sequence comes from Cladonia uncialis, assembly GCA_002927785.1. Classification (NCBI taxonomy): domain Eukaryota; kingdom Fungi; phylum Ascomycota; class Lecanoromycetes; order Lecanorales; family Cladoniaceae; genus Cladonia; species Cladonia uncialis. Next base: position 12,015 of record NAPT01000123.1, on the reverse strand, counting down.
ACTGAACTCTCTTGGACTGATTGAGGGGATCCACTGCTAAAGTGAACAGAACAAGAGAAACTTATAAAGAAGCTGCGGGAGGAAGATGATGAGCGCAATGAAGAGTACAAGGTACGCTAACCTTCACACAAGGTCACGAATTACGTCTAATTTTTCCAGCGAATCTTCCTCGCTATTCCTACAATCTCAGCAACCTCCTACATTCCCGCCCTCATCATGTCGCGCCTCCTTCAGACCAAGATAATCAGCGTTTTGAGCATGACTTCCCTCATAGCTACCGCATATACCCTCATTTTCGTTCCCAACACTAGACCTGCGTCCTCGAGGAAAGCGAGCTCCCGGCGCCAGCTCGCCGCGGAGCCGGGTCCGGTCCACCAGTATATAGGATATCTGAATGGTGGTCTTAGCTTGCTGATCGCACTCAATGTCATAAGCTTCAAAGATAAGCGAGGCGTACACGAAGGGTTCTGGTTGCTTTGTTTGCTGCCCGTCGGTGAGCACTTCGGCACTCTCGAGGGCGTATTCGCAGCTGATATCTTGCCAGTCTGTTTCTCTATAATTATGCTTGCGAGACGTCTAATGCTTTCTGTCGATGTGGACGAGTTGGAGGACCTCAAGTACAGATATAAAGGAGCCTGAGCATATATTACGTTCCGCCATATTCATCGTCGTAGGGTATTTGGACCTTGATAGGTTTTCTTGTGATAAGACACATGCCGCGTTGCGGCCTGGATAGAGAATACTGTTGGAAGGCACATTCCCATAGTTTCATTGAGCATTTTGAGCGTGATCTCGAAGTGATTCAGCACAGACTGGCTCTGCTTCTGTCTCATAGCTACCACAGATACGGGAAGACTAGTATAGCATTAGCCGAGTGTGCTTCTCGAGGGACTTGCTGACACACTCTTTGGTCGGCCTACTCTTATTCTCCCACCACCAGGTAATGAGAAGGCTCTTTATAATTTTGTGCTCTAGTCCTCTTTCTTTGGCGGCGCAACTCAGGAACTCGAGAGTGTTCTTAATTTTTTGAGGCTCGAAATCTGCTGGGTTTCCTGCACGAAAGGTAGTTCCTAGAACATCTTTTATTGTGAAGCGCGCCGGCGAAGAATTTTGGACGGCATGGAGTGCATGGCGAAACAAGCTGCGGTATGATCTCACAATCTCTTGGCTGCTCGGATTCATAGAAGCTGAAAGCAGGATATTCTTGCCGTCTCGGTCGAGATTGAATTGTAGAGCACGGAGGAAGCCGCAAATGAACAGAGTAGCCGTCCTTTAGCCGCGGGGCTTGCTAGCGCGATCCAGTCGCCGCAACCAAGGTAAGGGTTACCTACCGTAACTCTTCCCACATTAGAACACGACAGCATTATTAACACACCATCATGCTGGAAGGCATAATCCACCATCATGTGGCTGGCAGCCTGCCAGAATATATCTCGATATCATGAATGACCTTGTGTGTTCCGAAGAGTGGTATTACTGAGGTCGCCGTGCAATGGCACTAGGTGGTACTAGCAGCTGAGTGAGCAAAATCTGTTCAGAGCCAGCAGGGCTGCAGACAGCGTCTCTACTTGCATCCAAAGTCGCTCTTGAAGCCTGAATCTTTCGATTAAGTCATCTGGTATTAGTATCTTTACTTACGTTACGCCACATTTCATACGATGGGTCGTCTTCATGATTTCCATGGGCGTCATGGCTCGTCTGCACCTTCAGCTAGTGTCCTTCACAGAAGAGCAGCACCTAAACGAAAACCTTCATACAGAGTAGTTATGGAGGAAATTGGGGGGAAGCGAAAAAAATTGAAGACTTTGGTACGTCGCCTCTACTGAGTATATAGACCGTTACGGTTTTTTGACGTTCAAATACCTCCACAGCTACATGGCAATTCAAAGCCTCCAACAGGTTACACTTTCATTCCGGCTGGAGATCCACAATTAACGAGCAGGTGCAAACAAATAGCAAAGGCGGAAGGACTCACAGTCTTTATTGTTTCTGTATATTCCCCCACTTTCCCCGTTATTACGATGCTGATCAGTCTCAGACAAGCACTGATCCTACGAAGCCTCTCTCGAGAGAAACACATCGAGTCGGGTATCATTTCCCGAGCCCGACAGTGGACAAAGCATGTGACAGTCTCGGGGTTACACTTACGAGCACTGGCCGTGTGCTACAATCCCATCTTGCAAACCTGGATGAGCGAAATGCTCGCCCGACTAGAATGAACCGTGCGCCTGTGAAAAAGAAACAAAAAGCTGGCAGCCGTAGTGATCCTCCCCCACTGTTTGATATCGATTCGCTCTCACAGGCAGAGATCGATACGCAAGCCCGTGAAGCCCTTAAAGACCTTTTTCCCAACATGCCTGGCGAGGACCTCCACGATATCATTGGCCGAGCTTTTCAAAAGGTATGCTAATTTCCCTTTCGGTGTCTATCTTTTAATCTTTCTATAGGGCAAGGGCCTCGTGGGTACTGCAAAAGATGTTACTTTAGTCCGACGCGCTCAGCTAGCTGTAATCGCGCACATTCGTCACGTCTATACTGATTACGACAGATTACTAAAGCGCCAACCATGGCCAGAGGCCAGAGCACTGGTGGAGCAACCTACTCTGGACAAGTTGATACAATGGAGAGGAGACGAGGACGATGCCGAGGAAATGGACGAAATTTTACGTGAAGTGATCGTCATACCCGACGATGATGACGAAGAAGACGAAGAAAATCTGATGCATGAAAACCCTTCGTCTCTTCGTGAAAAGGCTGAGCGTGATAACAGCGTCGAATTCATACCAGCCGAGAACTTACAGACCCAAGCGATTGACTATGCCGCTGCGAGCCGACGGGGAGATCTAAATAGGATGGAGAGTCCTATTTCGGATGACGTAGAAGTTATTGAGTATCAAGGACAACCACCATCGTGTCGTAGCCAACTTGTGCACTACGATCAGCATAGGCACGATCAAATGGAAGCTCACCGTCGCCGTAGGTGGGACGAAGCACGCGATCGTCGTCGAAATGAGCCTATATATATGACGGATCACAATAGTAAACTACTAAACAGTGGCAGCTTTGGTACAGTACCGCATTGTCAAAAACATCTCGAACATCAACAGCCGCGGGTCCCAGAATCTGGAGTTCAAATGACAGAAGCTCCGAGTTTTACGGACTCCCGAGCAACTGTATATACGCGATTGATTCCCCTCCCCGAAGTAACAGGGCGCGAATATAAAATTGAACCTCAAGGAGTAGAGCGAGAGATTGGACAGAGCTTTTCGAACCAGGTGAGTCCCCGTTACTGACCAAAATTAAACCAATTGCCGTTTCATGCAAGGTAAGTTTTTGACAAGCGGATTGTACTGAATCAATGCAGGTCGTCTACCCCATAGAACAGCACCGATCAAGTCATGCACAAGGGCCAGCAGAGTCTAGTCTGATCCACAACGCAAATGAACCACACCCTTACCATTCCAGACCATACCCATCGGACGTGCAACGTCCTATAGAAAAACCCACCACGGAGACTATAAGCTTTGTAAGACCTCGTGAGCCTTTCAATAATCCTAATGATGTCCTTTACCCCTACCATTCTCAACATCTAGAGCGCCGGCACTCGGAGATAATCCTACCTTCCATTGAAGGAGGTCCCTTTGGTGCACGAGACCAGCGAAAAATCGAGCATGCCCACCCGCAGCAAGTTAATCAACTTGCGTTGGATAGTACTACCAATGGTACAATGCCCCGAAGAGCTGTGCCTTCTGAATATCGTCTCGTCAGCCCTGAGGGCTCACCTCACACCAAAAAGCGTAAATTCAGTGAGCGGCAACCCCACAATTCCCATGGTCGGAGCTGGAATATTGATATGCCTCTCGATAAGAGAGATTTTCATCAATGGCTGGGCGAGAGGCACTCTAATACTATCCATGACTACCACGCACAAGCTGCATCTACTTATCATAGCGACGTGCAACCATTCTCACCCGATAAGAGAATTGTGTATCTCCCGTCTAGGGACGTGGTAAGCCATCAAGGGAGCCAAAGACCTATGTCGGTGGATCCTCACCCTGGTGCTACTAGGAGTCAGGTGGCTCATCGCGTACCCAAGGAGGAGTTCCAAGTTCCTGTCCCAAGTGTAGGGGCTTCACGACAGCCACAGTCTCTTTCTCGTTGTGTATTTGCTCAGCCTGTCAATGATTACGATTCCCCTGCTGCATCAAGTGCTACTGAGACTATTCCAGTGTCTCGTAAAATTCTTGATCCGTCTTCTACGTTGCGCCGTGCTTCTGGCATGGTTGCGAGTGATGAACGAAATTTGCCAGGTGCTTATGCTGTTGTGGAATATCCGAAGCGTTTAGAAAGTCCAGCAAGAGAGATACGAAACCCATTCCGCCATCTGGCGATTGAGGATCGCCCACGTACAGAGTATAAATCTAGTATGAGAGAAGAGCAGGCGATGAACCATATCCAATACGACCGCACTCAAAGTTCCTATACTTCAACAAGATCTCATCAAGGTATATCTATGGCTGATCCTGAAACTGGACGTGAACAACGGCCTAGGGATCCAGACATCGGGAACAGTGGCCAATACATTCAAAGTAATTTGGAAGCATCAACGAGGAACCCTTTCACCCGACACCCTACTCAAACTATACTAAGGCCTACGCGAGACCAATGGTTGGACTTGTAGCTCTCTCTTAATCATGCTTCACTGGGCTAACTTGTATTGCTGCCTAGTAACCAACAATCCTACCCACGGATCCAGCCTTCTGATATGTACAATGAAAACAAAGTACCCGTTCGCAATGCACACTCTAGCCAATTAGGAGACACGCGGTCTCAACCGGGGGGGTATAAGGGCTCCAGACCATTGGAGAGAAGAGGGGCAGCAGAAGTTATTGTCCTTGAATGACGCTATGAAGTGAGTGTGATGAACTAAGCTAGCCCAGGTACGTGCTTTGCTGATCTCGACTGCTAGAGAAGCTGAAGCTTTATAAGGTAGCCAGATGAGGTTGTTGACGAGGCTTATTTCGTCTTGAGTAAGTTGTGACTGTCTACGCTGCTGTATGTTATCTGTTAATCAGTATACAAAGTTGATTCGGAAGGCAAGATCCCAAGGCAGATGTTCCAGGAAGATGACAGTGCTCGCTTCCAGCTTGTGCTCGGTCCATAAGGCATGTTAAATTAGTGATTGGCTAAAGGCAAGTCTTTGTATTACCGACCACCATCGGACTTGCTTTATGCAGGCCACTAGGAGCTGAACACGGATCATTTGAGAATCAACAAGAGCTGGGAGATTATAGGTGAGATGGATGCTACCAGGCCTTTCACGGCTTCTTAGGCAGACAAGGAGCGCTTTGAAGGCTTCAAGTGTTATAGTAATAGACCCTGCAACATGGATTGAGCTCCTCAAAAGGGCAACATTGATTATCAAGTCTTGTTCCTATTGCTGTCCTCGTCTATCTTATCAACGGCGACGTCGTCACTGGCTTCTACTAAGGTACTAGAATTGGGATGGTTCAAAGTCAAGCAGCAAGCCTTCCGCTTAGATATGATCATAGGGCGCCCTTCGGTCTTGGCGGGCCGCTATTTAAGCTCTAAGCCAAAGTACTTTCTTGCCCCAGCAAACGAGTCTTCTACCTCATCAAACCCAACAAAGACTACATTCTACCTCCTTTCTTCCTGTTGTGTAGACTACCAATATAGGTTGCATGGTGGTAATCTACACATACCACATATATTACCCTTCCTTGCCCTTCCGAGTCCTCCTATGACAGTCCTTGCAGCGCTTGCAGATCCCCTCCTGCGCGCCCCACCCTAGGTCACGCTCCACTCTGAAAGACCTACCCTACAACAACCTGAAGCCTGAAGTACAACTCCCGGTGTTAAGACGCTCCAGTGCCACTTCCTCTCTTCCTCGATCTTCGCACCGCACATTGGACCCTATTGGAAAGGTCCAATCCTATTGTCGTCAAAGACTGGTCTGGTTATGATTTGAGCCAAACCTGATGGATTACCCTTGGCTCTACCTACATCTGCGTTTCGAGGAAAGACTCGACACAGAACCAGGCACCAGGGACACTCGATCACCGACCAGATGAGTATGACCGGGATACAAGATCGCCCCATCGGTGATGGAGCACTCGATGGCAGGCCTCCTGCGGATGAGGCCGTACCTACAACCATGACACCCACCACCGAGCACGCGAAGCATTGGGCAAAAGTATATCGTACTGGAATAGCATCTGGTGCGAGTAGCGTATTGTCTACGATCACGGCAGTCGGTTTGCCTTTACCGACATCATCATTGGAGTGGTGCTGATCTCGCCATAGTTTCCTTTGGACTCGATCAAGACACGAATGCAAGCGTATGGGTAACCATCTGATTCTACTAGCATCGTCATCCCAAATGCTAAGGCTGACATACCTAGGTATCGTTACGCCAACTTCACCGAATGTGTTCAGCATACCTACAAGTCCGAGGGGATGAGAGGTTTCTGGCGGGGTGAGTGTACTTTCATCTACTGGCACTGATAGAGCCCCGCGGCCTACAAACATATACAAATCATCGTGAATCTCGATGCTTCGACCTGGAAAAGCCTGCTTGGCTGCCCTGCAACTCCTACGCTGGGTCGTCGTTGTCATAGAACAGGTCGCGTGACCAGGTTCAATAAGGCTGTCCAATAAGAGCAATGCTGACAACATATGTCTTACATAGGTGCTTTAGCCCCTGTCTTCAGCGTCACTGCGGTCAGAATGACATCTTTCTCGATCTATCAAAAAGCAAAATACAAGTACTCCGCTGCAATAGGCAAAGCGACTGGGAGTGATGAGCCCTTGATCGTGGTCAACAGGCCTGGGAGCATCCCAACGCCTGCTACAATGCTATGTTTTGGGGCCGCGGGCGCCACAGCGGGTTCTATCATTACACTCTTATCCTGTAAGCTGGGCTTCGCTAGTGCTCTCATCTTCCTAACTCCAAATGCTCATGTATGTCTAGGTCCTTTCGAACTTACCAAACTCTCTGCACAGATTTCGACATTGATGGCAAAGAGCAATACTTCTAGCATGGACGATCCTACTAATGTAAGGCAAAGCTATCAGCAAAAGGGAACGTTCAAGATGGCGAAGAGTATCGTCGCACATCGCGGCTTTCTCGGGCTATATTCAGGCTTCTCACTGCACCTACGTAAGCTAAGCCATCGTAAACCATTTGGACGCAAGCTTACGCAGGCTCTTCAGTGAGAGATACGATTGGTACGGCTATTTATTTCACGACTTACGAAAGCACGAAACAACTGCTCGTCAAATTCCAAGGCAGCGACTCTCCTACTTCTCCTTTGTCCGTGGCAATGGCTGGTGGATTTTGCGGATTGGCATCCTGGGCCTGTGTAAGTCTAGATACTAGGGTTAGTACTGTCCTTTACAGATTTGGCTGATCTTCTAAAAGATCTATCCAATCGATACCGCGAAGACACACTATCAACGCAACTGCCTTACCAGAGCCAAAGGTCAGCCGGTCAAGGTGCCAAGGATTCAATTCTTCAAACTCAACCAGTACCGAGGTGAGTACTGCCCTTGGCTTTCAATACCGACTATACACGCTAATTCCCCTCAACCAGGCCTTGGTGTTTCAATGGCCCGTTCCTGCGTCATCAACACGATTTTCTTCTCCTCCTTCGAATTCATCAAGAAACGAATTAATGCCCTACCAGACCCAGTCATCGAACCAGTTGAATAGGCCACCATTTTCAGCTTCAACCGGTCTTTTTCTTATTGGTTTGCTCCTATGTACATCACAATTTTTCTCCAAATAGCCGGATGGACCTCGATTACTGCGACTATCTTCGAGGGCTTGTGAGCTTTGGCTCCAATTTTCCCAGCCCTATCCGGTGCTCAAAATTCCTACGTTGGTACGATGGGAAATTTCCTAACATTGCGCAAAGGTGTTCCAGAGCGTCTAGGCCAGCATTTCTTCGTTTGGCTTCGGGGTACGAGATTTCAGCGGGGGCAAGAGGGATAGCAATTTGCATATTTCATGCCAGCGTTTGGCAATGTATTGAGGGGTTTCATTGTTTAAGGGTCTGAGTAGTGGACTCCGTCTATCCGAAGCTTTCTACGGCGTTATAGTGATACCATGATTGATGTAGCCACGGGCGGCCATCTCAGGATAGAAACGCAATGGATTTCAATGAACCCAGTTGCTATGCGATTGTGAGATCGATAATTGAAAAAAGCCATGTAAGAAGACAGAGGATAGATACTTTGCACTGACGTGGACCGGGCGAAAGGCTACGGTATGAAGGCTGAGCACTGGCGTTTATACATCAGCTACCTTACTTTAGCACTAAGGTATCTAAGCTTGTTTTAGTAGCGTACCAAGACTACCTAGGTACTATACATACTTTATTTCTTTGATTGCTATTCTAGTGTCCAGGATCCCCTATCCTCTCGGCAAGATCGACTCCGTTATTCCTAGCGCCGGTCAATAAGGGGTTTAGACGACCAACTGTATGCTTGTTTGTTGATCTATGCTATCATTTATTGTTCTATTACTTCAAACAATTTCCCTTCCAGATTTCAGTTGATTGATTACTCTAAAGTCGAATTTGAAGACGGAATGCTTGCGAAGACTCTCGGAGACAAATTCTTAAAGAGATCGATGTATGTTTCTATTATGAGCTTGTCTCAATACACACAGTCTTTTGAATACCGTGCTTAGGCAAGCCATCTTCCAAGTCTATAGAGGTCTGTTGTCTCTCTTGGCTCCGGCTTCCTTCAATCGTAAAGGAATAGCATCGTGTCTTGTCTAGCCCGTCTCGCTCTTTCAATTCAAGGTAGTTGCCGCTGTACGCCAGTAGATCGAGCGATCCTGCGCGCCGAGGGATCATCGACTGGCCGCTATATATGGTGTTGGATACTTTTGTCGAACGGCTGCGTCTTGTTCTTTGATAACACAAGGAGAGTTTTGTGGTGATTTTCGGGACGTAGTGGCGGAAGAATTGAGGGAGAATGGGGAGGCAGCCGCAAACGATACCACTGATCGATTCAGCGGCGCTGGCGAAGAGAGTTCTTAGCGACCATTTGAGAGTAGGAGAATTTCTTAAGTGTGGTTATCTACTTACGCCCAAATGCTCAATCGCATTAACTTGTAAGTCGTGTCCTTGGTGTTCAAGATCTCGACACTTTCGATGAGGCGCATGATGCTTGTGATGCATGCACTTGCGACTGTCAGCTACTACGTTCCCACTATCCGAGGGAATGAAGCTCACAATAATCCAGTTGCGAACACAGCAGACAGTACTATCTTCCGCTTCCTTGGCATTTGCAATCCCCATATACTACTTAGAGGAAGCACAAGTATGGAAAAGTCGGAAATGACATTGATCGCGCCGGTAGTGATGACTACAATGCCTATATTGACGCAGCGCCCTGGTGTAGATGGTTCCCATATCTTCTTTCTTGGCATGCATATGAATATCAGCACAAGGGTAGCGGCGATATAGAACAGCAGGTTGAGCCAGATTATAAATTGGACGATATAATAGATTTTTCCTGCATGGTTCGGCACAAATATGCGTAGGTATTGCAGAAGAATTGAAAGCTTTGCGAGAAATATAACGAGGCCGTATCCTATCTGCTCGACGTTGGACAACTGTTTTGCTTTAGCCAGATGAGGCTCGTTGCTCATGGGAAGACAATTTACCTGTACGAAATAAGAAACGTCCTGCAATGGTACGTCCCATTGATGAACGCCATTACCGTAATGCAAGGTTAGATATTCAAGGCCCGCGCCCGCTACCCATCCCATCTGATAGTCTCGGTTATTTCCGACCATATTAGGATATAAAAGGTCTTACCCAAGCTACAAAGGAAGCATCTAAACAGTCTCAGCATGAGTTCGCGCACAAAAAACGCATGTCTTTACTTACAATCTTCCCATTCTACCTTTTTCGTGATTCGAACTTTTGTCCATACTCGAATCCATACGCATACCGTGGTCAAGAGTAGACCAAGAAGTCCAACAACGATGAGACCCACTTGATTCTTAGGAGGGTCGATGAAATTAGGAATCACACCTGGCGGAGGCGGTAGACCCCCTATAAAATCCGGGCTAGCGTGAGTAGCATTCTGCTCCATAGTAAGTAAAGAAATGCCAAAAGCAAGTCCTATGAGAAAATTCGATAGTCAGCACGATGAATCTCTGGTGAATACTCAGTACACAGGTGCTACTATAAGTTTGAGCAGTAATAGTGAAGTACTAGGTTTCCATTCCAGGATCTGGCTGCGAGCTGAAGCAGAGGGTAACGGTAAGCCCGTTGCCAGAATGCATCATGCAATGATCGATCCGAAGGTAACAAACTCTGTTGGTTGGAGTTGCTGTGCCTCGGGTTGCGAAGCGATCGTCACGTGGAATAGTGTGTGCATGACCAAGAGCGGTGTGGGCTGGATTTTAAAACGCCAAATCAAATCAAGAGCTGAAAATCCTGTTCTAGCGGATTTCCGGCTTTGATAAGCGCTCTGATAATGTAGATGTTGACATAAATGCCTCGGTGGTTGGTACAGGGATATAAATCCAGTCGTTTCAAGCCGCCGCTTTAGGACGAGATATCTCGTGGTTATTGGACATTGATACGAATCTGACGCTGTCTGGAACGCACAGAAGAAGGCGAAACGAATAGGAAGCACTACTACGGAGGAGCATATTATCATAAACAGTGGGCCATGCAATCGCAAAACGAAAATCGGAAACCAAACGACCATCAACACTGGACCGCATTGCCACTACCACCACCATCACTACTTCGCAAGATATCGCTTGCTAGAGCGTACGCCTGATTCGCAAAAAAAGCAAGAATCAAAGAAGATATAGATCAAGCTTACATACCATATAGCGTTTGATAGTACTTATACTCCTTATCAAATTTGCTAGATCTTAGTCCTCCTCTAATTCTTCAGTCATTCCGTAAGTATTCCTCAAAGTACCTCCGGAAGTACCTTCCTAAGTAATTCTCTAGAGATCTCTCTGAATATCTCTAGAGCATTCTTAAAGCCAACGTCCTAAAGCATTCTCCAAAGTATTTAAAATCAGTCTTCTTGTACGCAGTCGAATGAGGCAAATGGCCTGGGTGCCATGATGCACATGAGTAGAGAAGTCATAGCCGTTAAATCAGCAATCTAGAACCCTTTTCACATGGGAGCAAGAGGCACACCCGTCTTACTGCATAGCCGTTAAATCAGCAATCTGGAACTCTTTTCACATTGAAGCAAGAGGCACACCCGTCTTACTGCATGAGGCGCAGTGCCTGAGCTTTGCAGCAGTCCTGAGCGAGCTCTTCCTACTAGTCATTAGATACACAAAATCCGTGGCTCGCATCTCTTGCCGTTTTGAGGGCGAAGACCCCTTCAAACTGTAGAGTACAGCCATCCTTAAATGTATTGGTAACTATCCGTTCTGGAGGGTTAGCTCACTGTCAAGGCCACCAATTGCTTCACGCAACGGCCCAGCAAAGAGAAGTACATGTAAGAGTGGACCGGTCATGAGAAGTGAAAATTGATGGGTTGCATACACTACTCCGTACTGTGAAGTTCTGGTGCAGGGACGGCCCTTTCCGCGCTTCAGTGGTCCGCCCGGGCAAGAACTAAGATATCCGCGCAGCTTCGGGTCCGAGTTCCTATCAACAACAACAGCAACAATGGTTTACTACTTCACTTCCACAGTCACCGAACCCCCAGCTACAATCTACGTCGGCAAAGACAAATTCGAGAGTCCGCACACCCTCCCTCACTGCCTTGTCACCTATTTTGCTACTAACACAAACCCACAGATGAAGAACTGATTAAATTCGGCTGGGACTGCGATGTCTGGTTGACCCCCCTCCTCTGCTCCTTTCCCCATCTCTCTCACTAACATATCCTTCGCAGGGTACGTCCATCCGTCCATATACCCTCCAACTCCAATCCTATACCACCCTAGGCCAAGCTATCTGTAAACTCAAAGAAAACCCCCACTAACCCTCCCTC
>NAPT01000122.1:0-57460 GCA_002927785.1 Cladonia uncialis | reverse complement strand
CTAGAAATCTAATATTATAATATATTTATTATAAATTATATTTAAAAAATATAATTTAAAATAAAAAATTTTAGTATTTTAATATTTCGCGCTATTTACTTTAGTATATCTTGACTTTATATTTATAATTCTCTTTATTAAAACTCTTTTTTTCTACTCTATTAAATTCTTCTCTCTATTAAATTTTTATTTCTAATATATTGATTTAATATTAACTATTATTAATTAAAATTATATATTATTTTTTTAATATTCTAAAAGATCTATAATAATATCTATTTCTTAGAAAATCTTTAATATTTTTTAGAAAGCCTCCGCTTTTTAAAAATATATAAATATTTCTTAATTAATATTTTTTATAGAAGTTATTTTAAAGAAATATAAGATTAAGATTAATATATAATTTTCTAGAAAAAAGTATAATATTAATACTATTAGTTTATCTTAAATTCATAATATATAATTTTCTATTTTAATAAATATTAATTTAATTTTATTAAAAACTACTATAAAGAAAAAATATAAAAATAAAGACTTCAAGTCTAAGAATAATAAGAATAGTCTTTTTAATAATAGAAATAATAATAATAATAGTAATAGTAATAATAATAATATTATAAATAAAATAAATATTTTTGTTAATTAAAGTAATTTATAATTTATTAATACTAGATATCTTAGTATATTATAAATTTCTTTAAGAAATAAATAAATAATATTAAAGATAAAAAGTTATTTAATAATAAGATAGTTATATTAATTAAATCTATTTTAAAAAAAATTATAAAAAATTAAAAGTTATAAACGAGATAGTAGTAATAAAAATATATTTATTATATTAATTATTAAAGTATTTAATAATAATAAAATATAGAAATACTATAAGTTATAAATAATATATTATATTAATTATCTTTAATATTTTATTTTACTACTATATAAGAGAATTATTTATAAAGTCTAGAGTAATATAGATAGATTAAATTTCTATTTTAATTAGATTAAAATACACTTAAATAATTATATTAGAAATTAGAAATAATAGCTAATACTCTTAATAGTAATCAGTTATTTCTTTATTTTTTATTATTATTATCTTTTATTATTATAAAGTTAATATTAATATAAAAAAAGATTAAATAGTATTAAATATATAACTCTAATTTCATTATATATAAGAATTAAATTAAATTAACTTATATACTCGAAAATCTCTACTCTTTATTATTATTTTTATATATATTTAAGTTCTTAAATAATTATATTAATATTATAAAGATAGATATTCAATTAAAAAAATAGTATTTCTATTTTAAGAATAATTCTTTTCTTCTCTAATTTTTATTTTTACTAATTTTATCTCTAGATATTTACTATATTTTTAGTATAAAGATAAAGCTTTATCTTAATTAGAATTTAAATTCTAAAAAAAAATTTAATAATAAAAGAAATTATATAAATTTTTTAATATAATATATTATTATATTAAAGTTAAAATAATATAAAGATCTTCTAGTCTTAGAGTTTATATTTATAAATAATAAAAATTTAATAAAAAAAGTATACTAGTAAAGAATTTTTCTACTAAATAATAATTTTAAATATATTTATATAAATATATCTCTCAATAGCTTTTATTATAATTCTTATTATAATAATATTTAATATAATTTCTATATTTCTCTCTCTATCTTAAAATATATTTTAATCTATAAAATATTATAATAATATATTTTTACTTTAAAAATAAAATTTTAAATTTTTTTTTAAATATCTAAAAATAATTAGTAAGAAAAGATTAAAAAAAGTAAAAAAATATTTTCTAAATTAATAAAGAGATAGATCTAAATATATTTATTTAAAAGATTTTATTTAAATTAAATTTTTTACTAGATATCTTATTTAATATATTACTAGATATAATATATAGAATAGTTATTAGAAATATTAAATTTAAAATACTCTATTTTATTTTTATTATTTATAATATCTAATTTACTTTTACTATTTATAATAATTATATTATATATATAGAAGCTTGATATATAAATTAATATAGATAAAATCTAGACTTTTTTATACTTTTTTAGATAATTATTTAAATATATAGAATAAGTAATTCTTCTTCTATTTTATAGAATTATATTTTTTTTAGAATTTATTTAAAGCTTAAAGCTATATTATAATATAATATAATAATTAAATAAAATTATAAATATATAATATTAATAGATACTAAGCTATTATAGAATACTTTTAATATTATTAATATTTTAATTTTAAATTTTAAATATATAAATATTATTATATTATAAATAAGTTGATTCTTTTCTATTTAAAATCTAGCTATAATTATATTCTTTAATATTAATTTCTTAATATTAAATTTAAATACTTTTTAATAAATAATTATTATAATTTTAAGCTTTTTATATACAGTAACTTTTTAGTAAATTTATATAATAATATTCTTTTATATTAACTATTATATCTTAAGAAAGTTAATTCTAGTTTATTAAATATTTATTTAAAATTTAGTATATTACTATCTCTTTAATCTATAGTTAATATTAATAATTTTTTAAATATTTATATCTATATTATTATAATTTCTATCTCTTTTTTTTAAATATTTAATTAAGTTTAAAATATTAAATTATAAAAGAGAATAATAATAAAAAAGAAAATTTATAATATTATATATAAAAATAAAGAAAGTTGAGGTTTAGAGTTACTATATATACAATAGAACTCTTTTAAATATTATTGAAAATTAAGATTTAGAATTATTATATATATAATAGAATTCTTTTAACTTAGAAGAGTATTATTAAATATTATATTTTAATAAATAATAATATTAATAGCTCGTCGTATAATTTTATTATTATAATTTAAAAGAATAATAAATTAAGTAATCTCGCTATTAAGTAGCTTTATTATTATATTCTAAATAAATATATTAAAGTAGTATCGCTACTCTATTCTAAATAAATAATAATATCAGAAATTTTATTCTTTTATTTTAAAAATAGTAATATTAAAATAGTCTTACTATTATTATTAGTAATCTTATTATTATATATTTAATATCTTAAATAAGTAGTAAAATTAGTAGTCTCGCTATTATATTCTATATTATAGTTATAATTATATTATTTTATATATCTAAAAATAATAGAAATTTAAAATATATTAGTGTATAATATATAATATAAATATAATCTATTTATATATTCTAAGCTTTGCTATAATATAATTTCTAAAATTATAATCTATTTATATATTTTAAGCTTTGCTATAATATAATCTTTATAATTATAATTTATCTATATATTTTAAGCTTTACTATAATATAGTATTTAAAATTATAATCTATTTATATATTTTATTATAATATAGTATTTAAGATAGTAATATATTTATATATTCTAAATTTTATTATAATATAGTATCTAAGATTATAATATTTAAGATTATAATCTATCTATATATTTTAAGTATTATTATAATATAGTATCTAATATAACGATATATTTATATAAATATTAGATAGTAATAGATAGAAAGTAATTAAAATATTCTATTTAACTAAGTATTAATATACTGTTAATTAAGTCGAGTAGATTATTAATTAAATCAGATAGATTATTAACTAAATTAAATAGATTATTAACTAAGTTAGATAAACTATCAACTATTATCTTCTAATTATATTAGTTTATTAATTAAGTATTGATATACTAATAGACTATTAATATTAAGTATAAGAATAATCGATATATAATTAGATTACTTAAGTACTTCTTTAAGATAGTAAAAGATTTTTTTTAAATTAAAATTTTTTCTAAAATTTATTTAAATAATAACGAGATAATATAGATAGAATATTAAAAAAATATTTCCGCGATCTATTATAATAATAATAAGATAGATATAAGAGTTATAAATAATAAAGATAGTAATAATATTTATAAATAGTAATTATATATTATTATTAATAATAAGATATTGATAGTGAGATATTTAATAATAATAGTAAGAGTTTAGACAAGCTATAAAACTATCTAATTAAGCCAACATTTAGCTGTGGCAAGCTTGGCAAAATAGGGGACTGCCCGAGCAAGAATAGAGGACTGTCCGGATCCAGATCAGGTAATAGCAGCCTTTCTCCCAGCCTTATTACACTTACGAAGACAGCATATAACACGGACATTTCATAGTCCCGACCACCATTATATTATAGAACGGACATCGAACTATGGACTTGAATAATTTACCAATGCAATACATTTCCTCTGCTCCTCCTGTCCCCCCACCCACTGCAGACGCTTTTCCCCTCAACAACTAATTCCGTATATTTTTGGCTTAGCAATGGCACCTTCTCGCTTCTTAGTTGCCATCTATTAATTCCCTCTGTCTCACACCATCGGTATGATAGTGATACGCGCCGCGTTTAACGTTTTGTCGATGTTGAGACGCATATCTCCAGTCTCATCGGGCTCGTCGTTTGTCGACTTCGCGGCAGATATATGCAAAATTGCTGATCATTGTGGGGGATCCGATTGTTTGTCCTGTAGAAGTCGCCGTCATTTTGGAGGATTCGAGTCTGTCATCAACGAGCAATGATGGAGGCCCAACTCCTCCCCTCTCCACAGCCAACAAAATCAATTCTCTAATCCGTATTATGACAGAACCGTCCTTTCCTGGGAATGGAGGCCCGAAAACGTCAGGCGGACGACCAGACCTTTCTATTATGGATTGGGTCCTTAGTATTTTCACTGGTGTAGACAATTAATCTATAAAAAGCAAAGCATAAGTCCATCTATAAGTCTGACTAGTTGATTTAAAGATGTACGGGGCTTAGCTGTTTGCTAGAGCTGAAGCCCAGAATTCTGTGAGTGACTTCAACGCAGTATCGCAAGCAGAAGCGCGCTAGGGACCAATGAGTGAAGTCAAGCGTATCATGATTTTCATGACCGCGTTATACACCGACTCGCTCGTCTCTCTAAGCGTGCCATGCAGTAAGCCTCTGCGGTGTTCAATGGTCCACCAAACACCTATCTCGTAGCAGCGAAGTCGAGGCCAAGGAACAGTGTATGTTCGTCAGTCCAGAGTAGATAACACAATAGTTGCCTTGAGTAAGAGACGGTTGCGTTGATAAGTTATCTGGATCCATGGCGGTGTGCCAACTGACCAGTAAATTCAAGCCCAACTCTTGTCAGGTAAGCCGGTCGAATCTGGCAGGCTTTGGGCGAGAATTCGCACTAATGGTTGTAAAGGAGCTTCGCGAGCCTGCCAAGGGCCTCGACTTCATCAGGGCATGTTCTTGGCGGAAGGAGGCCGCAGCTGAATCGTGTTTCTGATTCGCACCCTGAAGCTGTGCGATATTGCAATTAATAGTTCGCGAATCTATTGCACTGACCGAATGCAAGGTGTTGAAGGGATCGATTGAGGTCCAAGACTATTCACCTATCGGATGCTGGACCGTTCAGTGTGCATGGTTTCCTACACCATTGATAGACTCACCGCCACAACCGGCATTGGTACAACTCAAGCAGCCGGGATTCGAATTTGGCAGGGTCGCATGGCAATCTGCCACAAGCTCAACCGTATCTGTAACAAACCGCTTCGGTCCAGGGGTAGAGGTAAGATAAGGCCACCAGGAACAAGTGATTCGCTGCCCAGATCCATCTGTGTCGCACATAGCGATATAACTAGACCTCGAGCGTGGGGTCTACTACTCCACTCGTGCCTGGTAAGCAAATGCATTGGCCCACACCCAACACGAGCATCATGCGGTACTCCCACGCGGTGTAAAGCGGCAGGATGGAACACGCCGATTGCAATAGCGGTTCGAGTCCTGCTTAGCTTTGTCAGACTCATCCAGAGCATGGGAAGCACTTACTAAGTGGTATCAAGAGTGGAATCATAGGTCAACGTGAGGCGCTAGGACTGCAGGTAATGAATATGCTTATAGGCGGTGTTGACGTCCACCAACCAAGTGCAAGCCATCTCAGGCCTTGAGATCGTGTCCTTTCAGCCTAGAACGCCACTCTTCCGAACTACAACGCTGATCTTGAAGGCCTGGAGCCGGAGCTGAAAGGCTAAACTGGGAAACCTGGGAGAGTCCAGGGGTAAAGAGCCACTAGATTTACGAAAAAGTAGACTGAGAGACCTTGATTTCACCCGCAGTAGTCTAAGACTAAGACTACGTACGCCTTAAGAGGCACGCATCGGCCTTTGCTAAGGTACTTAGCCGTTCATTCCTCGCACAAACTGTCATCTGGACAATCTTCGACGAAATTCATTTGAGCAGGCCTATTTCTCAAGGAAAATTAACCCATGCAACAAGAACATTTACATTGAAAAAAAAGAGTCTCTCAAAGGAGACGTCGCATCCGCAAAGTTACAGTTGCATGAGTGTGGCGGGACCGTTACCACAACATATCAGGAATCTCATTAGTATGTGCCTCACCTGCATACTGCCTGCAGCCTATTGACCAAAGAATGGTAGTGTCCAAAGATATCGAAGCTATCTCATCCACCATCCGAAACTACGAAGAGGCCCTCAACAATTCCAGCGCGGAGGAGGCGGTGCAACTCTATACCCGAGATGGCGTCTGCATGCCGCAGCATGCTCAGTCTTTCGTTGGGATCGACAATGTCCGCAAGGCCTATGACGGCTTCTTCCAGATGATAAAGTTCAATGTCAAGTTCGAGATTCAAGAGATCGTACCGGTAGCTCCTGACTGGGCCTTCGCGCGAACCAACTCGGCCGGGACTACAATAGTCAAAGCACGTGGTGAAGGACACGAAGCCAATCATGAGTTATTCATTTTCCAGAAAGTGGGTGGCGAATGGAAAATAGCCCGCTACTGCTGTTCCACAGCGAATCCTCCTGCTGCCTGAAGAAATGTGAGATGCAGGATGACGAGTAAGAGCTGCATATTAGAGGGAAGACGCATGATTATGTGAGGATGGCACAGCCATTAGCGATCAGTTTTAGCAGGCAGCTTCGGTTTCTTTTTCAGACTAGAATAGGCAAATTCGTTGGGTATTGGAGCCTGGACTCTAGAACCGTCTGTAAGAGGTCGGACGAAGCGAACATATGTCACCATTCTTTTCCATACTTCTCCACTAACTCGCATAGCTTGTGGACACGATCATCTCGTAACACTTCCTAATATGTCAAAGTTCTCTTCGGAGAGCGTGATTTTCAACGGCCGCAGTGCTAAAGGTGTTTGTTTACCTAGCTTTGAGGCACATCGATCAGCATCACGCCTCTTCGCACCTCGGCGAAGGCCCATATCGTGGTTTTGGATCATAAAGCGAACTTAGCAGAGATATTTAAAGCATCAGTAGCGCGATATACTTGTCTAGTCGCGATTGACAAAAGACATTCGCGAGCGTAGTTGATCTTGATATCTCGCTTTGGCTAGCGTAGAACAATACTCAGCCTTACGAGACGATTACAAATCTAAATTCCTGACGACCACCAAGGTGTTTGTCACAGATGAGTCAACCATTGGATTAAGAGACACTCCATGGTGTACGTCACCGGCATGTCTTCGTTGGTCTCTCTAGCATAGAATCATAAGAATTGTCGCTCACGTCAGTCGTTCATCCGACCCCGAATAATCTCCGAACAACTCTCTAGACTCTGGGCCTCGCTCCCGTAAACAGCCCGAGCACCACAGATAGCAATAAATCCCGCCACCATGTTGACGGTGACTGCGATAAGGCATAATCGAGAGTGCTTATAAACAGCATGCTCGCTTCTGCAGTCACGAAAGCGCTCGTTGTGCGGGATAGAAATAATATCCCTCACCCTGCGGTAATCCCGACTTTGTGATGATCTTTCCACATACGGAGATCCATTGCGAAACGACACCTTCGTTCCTGAATGCACCGTATAGTGCGCTGCATTAATAGGACAGGACATTCCGTATGCGCATCATAACCCATGACTCCGCCATGTTAAAGGAGGTGACTGCTGTTACGAGGGGACGTATCCTAGACCTACGGCAATGTATGGCTTTTCCAAGGCTCTATGAGTAACATAAGACGTACTACGGAACTTTCCATGATCATGTTCACAAGCAAGATAAATATAGTAGTCGCTTTCCAACATTGTTCAATATGCTATGAAAAGTCATACACTACCACAGCCTGAGCTCCTTGCATCTTCTCTCGAAGTAGAACCACCTTCTCTTCATCGAAGGCAACCCAGCCCTGGGCTACGTGCACCTCTTCAGATCCCTTTTCTGGAACCGTTATAGTAGCTGCTGTCAGAGGTCTCCCAGTGTCAGGCTGATTGGAGAAACTCCTCCTTTTGGGACGCACTTGGACGCTAACTTCGCCAGTAGCTGCTCGTCTTCTGGCGGTGCTGGAGGATATCCCCCTTTCCAGCTCCCAAACTCGGAGTTCATTGCCTAACTTGCTAACAGAGACAGCCTTGCCACGATCTCCAACATGGGCGCCAGAGACTGAAGAGGTGTGCCCCCACAACCTATTCTCGGCCGATACACTTAAGGCTTCGGCATTCGATGTCACCATATAAAGGGTAAGGGTGTTGTCTGAATGAGCTGAAAGTAGGTAAGGGTGATTGTATGACAAAGATGTTGGCTTTTTGATAGATGGTATTCCTTCAACGTTGTGACTAGCTTGCATATGTCGTCGTGGGATATTCTGCGCATTGTTCGAGGCGGATGCCATCCGAGAACCAAGAATAGCTCCATCATTCGTTAGACGAAGTTCTTGCATCCCAATAGTCCACCCCGTTGTCCAGCTAGGCATAGCATATGCTATAGAAGCCACGATACTGCTGGATGTGGTCCTTATTGCTAATGTTGCCGGTGGATACGCCGTGTGGGATCGCAGGGAGGACAATAATCTGGGAGGCTCGGTGGCAGATCCTGCATGATCATTCAGGCCATGAACGAAGTGATATAGTGACATCAGCGGAGCTCCGGTCATAGTTAGTAAGTAAGGCGTTGCGAATGCAATAGCGTGAATGGCGCCATTCCTTGATGGAGGGTGTTCGTACTTTAATTTGAGCACTTTTGCGTTCGTATTTAGGCTGTATATAGCGAAACTGCCATCTTCGAATCCAATGGAGATCTCTATAAGATGTTTAGAAGACTCAGTATCAATTGCCATGGACGTTGGCCCAGAATGAAATCGTGCTGTTCTTGCTAGTATTCCACGATCTCCTTTCAGTGACCATGCTTTTAGACCTGCGGTTGCATCTGCTGTAACAACGACGTCATCATGTAATCGTACAAGTAAAGGAGGCGTTGATGGTTGCTCTGCCACCTGAGTCTCGCTGACGTTGGCGCATCCTCGCGACCAGTTATGCCGTAATCTATATTGTCTCTTCCAGTTCGTCGCCTTGCCTCTTCTCACAAGATGGTCATCATCAAGCCATTTAGAGATTTTGGAGGAGTAGTGGAGCGACTGCACAGATGCTCCGTGGTCTCGAAGGCCTGGTATTCGAGAGGCGCGAGGTCTTACGAATCGATCGTAGAAAAGAGACTTCCATAGCTGAGGATCTCCAGCAAGAGCTTTGAGCCGCCGCGAGAGTCTTTACGATTAGCTACAAGTCCGCGCGTAAAAGTCCCGTGTGCGCACCTTTGGCATGACACAAGGTCTGAGACGGAAAGAAAAGAGAGGGTCCTAAGGAGGAGCTCGTCGCTCAAGAGCGACAATCTGTCCGGATCTCCAAGACGAGGTTGCTTGCTGGAACGCTGGTCATCTACGTCCTCCTCACGAGGACGCTTTGGCATAGCGAAACGCAGCTTGTGATGCAGATATTCCTCGCGATGCTATGTTCACAGTCCGCTGAGGCTCAAAGATCGGTTAAATGATCTAATGACGTTTCAGAGAGTTCCAGGGACAGTTTTAGCGAGTTTGTTAGCGCCATTGCCCCACGATCCAAAGAAATCTCAAAGCAAACCATGTCTGTTGCTCTACAACATCGTGCTGTCGACCACAAAATATCTTCGGGGCGAAAACGTTTGAAACTCAGTCAGCTTCCATACAAATAAGAGTCTCTTAGTACACTCTAATCCATAACATACAGTAGGTTGCCCTCAAAGACCACTACCTAGGCGCGCCCCGCATTGGAACCTCACCTCTCCAGTTTGACACGGATTGAAAACTGATCCCATGTCTCATTTAGAACCAAAAACCTTCATACAAAATGGACTTTCAGCAACCAGGCGGCCGTGGCTGTTTCAATTGTACGTCTCTTTTTGTTGTTGACTCCAACTTTTTTCCACATCCACTTCGGCGTCACATTCACCGCTATCGAGATTTTCGCCTCGCGTGCACTCAGTAACTTTTGAGCTCTACCGTCGCCACATTCCTCCAAGAACTCGATTGCACATTCAAATCCTAGTTCTCTCTAGAGCTTGCATGCTCGTGAAGATGATAGGCAAATCCACAGCTTGCTATCTTAGCTTTCATTGGCACTGTGCTAGTCCTACTACAATCCCTAGTCTGATTTGACCTTGACTTATCACGAAACACGGGAGGAACCTGGCTAACAGAACATCTCCTACAGGCGGCGATAGCTCTCATCAAGCCCGCGACTGCCCGAAGCGCGGCACACCCACCTGCTACAACTGCGGAGAGGAAGGGCACGTCAGTCGCGAGTGCAATGCTCCACAGAAGGAGAAGTCTTGTTACCGCTGTGGTGAGGTGGGGCACATCTCACGCGAATGCCCCAATCCAGGTGCTGGGGGAAGCGGAGGCGGCATGGGTAGTGGTGGTTTCTCTGCAGGAGGAGGGGGTGGTGAGCTTTGTGAACGATGATAAGGTATCGCCAATACTGACTGGTATTGGTAAGGTCAAGAATGCTACAAGTGTGGCAAGGTTGGACGTAAGTAATATGTTATGAAACCACAGGCATCCCTGCGACCACTGATCAACGGCTTTCGGTAGATATCGCTCGTAATTGCACTGAAGGTGGGGGTTACGGTGGAGGCAATTATGGGGGAGGCGGAGGTTATGGCGGTGGCTATGGGGGCGGCCGCGGTGCTGGTGGTCAGACGTGCTACTCATGCGGTGGATATGGGCACATGAGCAGAGACTGTACGCAAGGCCAGAAGTGCTACAACTGTACAGACACGTGCCTACCTCGCTTCGACTTCTTAGGCTGATGATAACAGGCGGCGAAGTTGGCCATTTGTCTCGCGATTGTCCCTCGGAGCCAAGCTCAGAGCGTGTTTGTTACAAGGTATATCTAACCGAACAGTATTCTCGGTTTACAGCTTGTACTAACATGTCATAGTGCAAGCAACCCGGACACGTACAGGCCGCATGCCCCAATTGAATTGCACACGCCGCGACAGTCGTATTCTCGTTCGATTCTTCGATGATCGTACCGATCAATTAACCTTTTCTTGTCTTAAAATGACATCTGCATACCCTGGCCACGAATTGGAAGGAGCAGAATGGCCAGAAATCTACAATTTCTTGTGTTATTTCATTTTCAGCGCGCACGCATTAACGTCCTATACCCAAGCATTG
Organism: Cladonia uncialis; assembly: GCA_002927785.1. NCBI lineage: Eukaryota > Fungi > Ascomycota > Lecanoromycetes > Lecanorales > Cladoniaceae > Cladonia > Cladonia uncialis. The sequence continues at coordinate 45,925 of NAPT01000122.1, read as the reverse complement.
ATGGCAATCTTGGCGGGAGATGAAGAAGCAAAGAGCAGAGGGAGAGATAATAATGCCAGTCACGGCCATCTTGCATAGCGAATGGCTAGTCATGTACTCTAGCGATTGATGTCTTCACGGCCGAGGTCCAGCATCGAAAAGTTGATAAGAGACAATAGATGTGTCTATTCTGTTGCAATATGCCGAATACTACGTGTCAGTTGGACGATCTTGTTTCAACTTCCTCCTCGAAGAATGGAAGCGATGGTGCATAGCCTCTGGTCACCAGGTATGAGAGTGCCGATGCTTGGTATCAGGTGTGGTCAGTCCACTGGCTGCATATGTCCTACTGGAGACATCTGACATGAAACGTGCATCCTGCATCAGCTATGATTAGATGGCACGAGAACAATGAATTGGACAGTAGGTTGTTTCGTGATTGACTTTGGTGATGGAGCAATTGAAGCGGGTACGATGTCTTTCCGGCCGTTGCAGCCATGAAAATGCCAAGAAGGGCCCGGAAATAGATCACGAGCCCAATCGCGATAACCCAAATTCAAAGAAGCATGGTCACTTGATGGAACTAGCCACTCTTTACGATAGGTAATGAGTGGTGTAGCTTAGATCTAGACCGGATAACAATGGATGTGCTTGGACGAGCAGATGACAGATCTACTTTGGTACTATATAGTGGTGGAGGTAAGGGATGCATCCTTGGGACTACGTTATCTGGAATTGTCACAATACCATGGCATGTGAACCATACGAATCAGATGTTGGTGGTGTAGACAAGCAAAGTTTCAATTGAGCGCATTGACGTCTACACTATGCCCTAGACCCTAGAGCTGGAGTTGCTCACAATAGGAGATAATGAATGTGTCGGCATTAAACATAATAGAGATATTCTACAATCCGAGGTGATGCGTAGGATGACCATATGCACATAGTAATTGAGTTTTGTGGGTAGAGTAATGTCATCATTTCGTGGAGTGAGTGTGGCGCAACCCATCAGAGGTGGCGAAGGAGCAGCTGGACCCTGTTGTCGTAGGCGAGGCGTAAGGTAAAGAAGGGTAAGGAAGGGCAAGCCAGAACAGCGGAAGGAGGTACTAATGTAGGACTAGTCGGAGATAGCCGGGGAAGCGGCGCAATTGAGCGACCGATGTAAATCTTAAGGTAGAAGTACCTTGACGGTAGGTGTAGGGTAGGTGAGGGTAGGCGTATGGGAGGCGTACCTAGGGTACCTTAGGTGTATGGGAGCGCTAGTCTATTTACTGCCTAATGCAGCTTTCGCAAGCCCCGACGGGCCCATTGACTCACCAGTTCTCTTTCTCTGACGCGGCTCGATCTTCGACTGCCTACTCAAGCACAAACGCCCGAAGGAACACGCGGGTGGCCATTTGCTTCTACCACCCACCACAGCCCATTGCACACACTATATCCATTCCCTTTGTCGTCAATGCCCAAGACTGTTTCGCATTGACCAATCACATGTCCAAAAATATCACCTTACATTCCAGGGTGTTCTCCCACCATCCGTGTGGTTCGGTGTCAATAGGCCAGCTGACTCCCCCATCCATAGGATCACAGTTGGCGCTTACAACAGTCACTCACCACAGGTTGCCTTCCATTCTCTTAGACTCTGCCACATGAAAACTATCAGGTATCAGTTGATGCGAGTCATCAATTGATCCAGTCATCCCTCATTCTTTCTCTTTTATTGCTGCCTTGGCCTGCGCTATTCCCACTTTTCTGCGCCCGACCCCATTGACCTCACACTCCATTCACTGCCGCCCTGTTTCATGGTCTTTGTCCGATTGATGCACAAGGCGTCACTCTTACCAACTCAGCCCTCTTGACCCATTCTCAACCTCCTCATTTCCATCGGCCAACACCTGTCTCTGTTGCGCAGACCTTTTCCTCGTTGTCTTCCATCAACAGAACCCATTGAGTTCACTAACGTATTCGTTGCCTTACGTCTCCGACACTTCGCCACCCCAGCCGGACACCTTCTTAACACCGTCTTACAAATCCTCCCATCGACTACATCATTCCATCAACTTCCGTCTGCCTACAATAACAGGCTCTCCATCCATCTCTACCACCTCAATCCTCATCAACACATACTACAAATATGTCGAAATTACCATCAATCGCCAATCTCATGTCTCCTCCAGAGGCAACATTGCTCGACGGCTTCTCGATCACACCTCCAAAGACACACTCAACATCAAGACCTTCAGCCTATAGTTCAGATGCGACGCTAGCACCAATGGCAAAATGTACGACCCCAGACACGAAAATAAGGATTCTGCCTTCCCCGCCTATCTCACCAGCCATGGCCAAACGATACAAGGAAGAGAAGGATGGATTAAAGGACATGACATCAGGCAATCAAGGGGCTATTGGGGTAAAAGACCCAGTCTTATACCCAGACACAGGGTCTTTTGACTCTGTGGGCGAAGAGCCTCTATTCCCCCCGGAGCAAACAGTCGTACTCGAAGATATCATCACCAAGCACAAATTAATGCATATGACTCAATTCGACAAGAAAGTCAACCGTCCTTCTGACGAAGAATATCGTCTAGCGTTGGCTTGCGTACCGAAGATTGGCTTCCTCTTCAATCAGAACCCGGTCGCCTATTTAAAGAGGCAGCGAGAGGAGAACGACAAGATCTGGCATAAAACGAAGCGCATCTGTGCCGGTCCTGGCGTTAGACCGACTCCTGTTGCCATCGCCCCAGCTCCGAAGCCGACAAAGAGAGCAATTGTTCGAGCCACTCCATCAAAGACTCCACTTCAACGTGTTAAGCGGACTCCCAGGCCCTCGCCAATGAGCAAGTTAATGAACTTCCCAGCCAAAGGCCGTTCAGAGACTCCAGACCGCTTGCCTGGTACTAAGCGTGAAGACGTGGACTATAACTCTCTTCCGGACTATGCTCCTCCAACATCGACTCTCCCAACAGGCAACCCAAAGATCCTGAAAATCGACTGGCAAAGCAATAATGCTCTCAACCTCTCCAACGATCCAGACCGCCATATGCTCCATGAAGCTGAGATCTATCTTGCAAGTGGACTCCGATTGAGCTGTGCAACCTACATGTGCAGCAAACGGCGGATTTTCGAAGCTCGTCTCAACGCCCTGAAGATTGGCAAGGAGTTTCGGAAGACAGATGCTCAACAAGCCTGCAAGATCGATGTGAATAAGGCTAGCAAGCTCTGGGTTGCCTTCGATAAGGTTGGATGGTTTGCTCAAGCTCACTTCCTGCAATTCCTTTAAAGGGTTACAGCTCGTCATCTACAACCATCTACAACTCCATCATGATCTAAGCAATTACTCTACAATAATTTACGCACACCCCGCATCGACACAGACTGTGTACACCCTCTGCATTGGTTACAGATTGATTCACGATACACGATTAACGACATATTCCACTTATCATTGTTGGCAATGGCGGGCAGGGCCCGCATTAGGGATCAACATTGCTATGGCGCAGGTTCCTCGTTCATCATACCCAACTCAATTCGCACTTCGGCATACCAACTCGGCGTTTGGATTCTTCATCATTTAGGACCACAAATTGCGCGGTCTCATCACGCGGCTCACAGATACCCCTTGTTGTTTATTCTACGACCACGGCATTGTTGGACTTCATTGCGATGTGGTGTATGTGGCATGTAAGGCTTAGGCTCAGTCATAGGGGCATGGAAAGCTTATGTTACAGTAGTCCCAAGAGAATGGAAGGGGATTATGTTTTTACTTTCGGTATTTAGGTCAGAAGGAGAGACGTCCATAGCCTCTCATAGACATTCAGAATTGCACAATCTAGATCACACATAACTCCACCAATTAATCTAACATCTATCGTAAAAACATGCATGCTTAACAATTTTTGCTGATATCAAACATCGGCTTTAGGCGATAAGATAGAGTCTAATCTACTACACTAGTAAAAGTCGCGTCGACCAATTGCGCGTCATCCACACCCATGGAGACCCTGTAATCATGACTGACAATTCTACGTCCGAATAACAAGATGAAGCTGGAGGCCTTCGATGGACTCGTTTGAAGCTCAGAAGGCCAGAGTCCGTCATGTGGTTGACAGGGAGTTAGCCACCTTAGAGCAATTGTACAGTAAGGCGCTCTCTAGTAAGATCTCCGAGTGTAAGTCTAATCCACTGCACTTTCCTATATAAGAATACGAACTAACAGCACTGTACCAGGCGATGATGCCCATGCGGAAGAGCGGCGACGTTATAATGAAGAGATTGAAGCCCTGAAAGAGAAGGCAGCAACAGCTAAGGGCTTAGCAGCAGAGAATATCACACTTAGAGCTGAGCTTCACAGAACCAACGCACAACGTACAACGCGTCCAACAGCCGGTCTAGAAGAGAGTGTAGAGCAGCCTGGAGACCGGAGTGCCGCCCCTTTCTCTAGGGTAGATGACTCGAGGGTCTCGATTGAAGAGTACGACAATCTCAAACAAGAGCTGGTAAATAGTAATCGTGACTACGAGAAACTCTTTTTGGCTCATAACATTCTGCAATCAAAGATCCGGAACTACAAGGAAAGGATAAGACAGTGGCATGCAGACCACAACGAGTGGGTATTGAGGCATCCCGAAAGGGAACCCAAGCCTCTAAGCCAAGATGACCCCAAACCTGCTCAAATCATGGATACTCATGGACACAGAGCACCGAGCGTGCCTACTCCACCTGCATTTCCCGGAGGCACTACGCCATCTGTTAGCAGCTTGTCACGGTCCACTTCGCCGCAGCAGCAAGGATACAAGACCTGGAAGTACACTCGAGACGGACATGATAATCTTGTTGTGCCCCAGTTGAGGGGTTTTAAGACTCCTACGGATGAGATAAGAGCCACGCAGACGGTACGGGATCGTGACCCTCACGTAGCGTCTGATGACCCCACCGAGTCTTCAGAGGAGTCTGACGAGGGGTCTCGTACATTGGACGTACTCCGTTCCCAAAATTCGAGACGTGATGAGGATGAGAAGACCCTACCTCCTCCATCGGCTATCCACAGCGGATCCTCCCCAATCATGATATCTGAACGGTCTCTGAAGCGAAAGCGGAGTACCAGAGTTACTGGCAAGGGTATTGATTTCCACGGGGGTCATAGCAATGCTTTTGACGCCTCAAAAAGCCCTCGTGTCAAGGATGAAATCATATCAAGTAGTCCATTACCCGTTGGTCCCGTATGTCGGCTAGGCGAACCCAGTGACAGTATCGATTTGGATGATGTGGGTGACCAACTCACTACGCCGCGGAAACGACAGAGGACGGAGCTACAACGACTGAGATCTTCGATCGTGTTACCACCAGTGGAAGTAGAGAATGAAGAAAGTTTGGTGGATACCCCTAAAAGGTCAGAACATATTGAAACAAGGCTCGTCGATATCAAAGATGAAGACGACTATCAGGCCTCACACGAGAACGTACCTTTTGCTCTCGAGTCACCAATGGATGACCAAATAATCCGAGACCACGAGAATGATCAAGGGACAATACGCAAGGCTGAGAAGATAGCGCTTTTGAGGGCACACAACGACCGAGTCGTTGGCCGGCGTGAGTCTGCTGAGCAATCTCCGAGCGGCAGTACACACTCGGGAGCAAGTTACAGAAATCTCGTTGAAAGTGTTCGCACGCCCCGATCCCCATCTCTACGAGGATTGCCACCTCCAGCCACTGGTGGATGTACCAGACCTTTTACGCCTCAAGTTCGTCGAGATAATGAACAACGGAAAGCCGAGATAGCAAACCCTATCACACTACGGCCTACGGATACAAACACCCATATCCTGCCTAGGACCAGCGATGGCTTAGCGACTCATAGACAACTGTGTCCTCCGAGCAGGCGTGACCATAGTGCAGCTGCTGTACCTGCCTTGGCTGAAGATGGGGAGGACTTTGGTGTTTCTGGAAAAAGGAGCCGGCCGGATCAGGGAACCAAGAAAGAATCCAAAGCCTCAGATGCCCATCATCGACTGGGTGCTTTATTAAGTGAACATCCTACCGCCAAGGCGGTACAACCTCTACCTTTACCTACGGAGCGAGAGACTCCCAGTGCTAAGGCATTCCCCAAGACACCACTATCTCGAATGGAGCAACAGCATAGAGCTCCTGATACGCCTGCAACTCTGCCTTTCAAGAAAAGAATTCCACTGGGGACAATCACATCCATGAATCCTCCAATGACGGAGGGGAGCAAATCATCCAGTGCCCCGAACAAGATGCCTTCCGCAAAACCTATGTTCCGCAAACCCCCTACATTAGACGACCCTCCAGACACCCGACCAGCACAAGAACCTCTCCGAGCGCGCCCACTACACCGCCTCCGCCTCGAAGACTTTAAACTCAACCCCGCCCACGGCGACTTCGCCTACCACGACTCTATCCGCAAACACGATGAAAAAAAGGCTCTCTCGGGCTGCACCAAGCCACACTGCCTTCGCTGCAAAGACCTCCGCAAGTTCGTCGAAAGCAGCGGTTACGCTAATCTCTCCCTCCAAAACCGCGACGAAATCGACGAGAAGCTCATCATAGATTTCTTAGGCGGCGATATGCAGCGTACTAAGAATCTATCGGAAAAAGAGAGGAAGGAGATCTTAGCGGACGCGAAGTTAAAACAATTCGCCGATAAGTTCGGGAAACATAGAACGTTGTTTGGACGGGCCAAGAGCCCGGTGGGGTTTTGGGATGTGGGATTCCCGAGTACGCAGGAGGAGGAAGCTAATAGGGAGGCGGCGAGGGGGAGGGGGAGAGAAATGGTAGAGGAGAGGTATTGGGAGGCTATTAGGAAAGGGGGGATGTGGGTTTTTGCTGATGATTAGCGTAGCATTGATTCGGGCTTCGTTGCTGCTGCTTCTGCTTAATACGAGTTTCCGCATACGGAGGGGCGAGCATTGCGCTGCAGCTATAGGCATCCTGTTAGCAGCGTCATTAAGGCTAGGCTTTGCATCGCGAACGTTCTGGAGGATATCATGTTTGTTAGCATTTGGACGGATAGCTTTTGTTGCATCGCAGGGGGAACGGACTGTATTGGGGAGCATTTGCACGGAATTTGGGGTTTGCCATTGCAAGGGAGCTGGGCTAGAATTACTTAGGAAATGTACAAGTGTTCGACTTTTCATTCATTCATCATGCCATCGTTTATGAAACTGTAGGATTAAGAACTAATCAACCCCCTCTACGCACTCTGTGAAGTGCGGTCTGCGTAATGATCACGCTCTAGATATATAGCTCTATGCTAGGTCGATGAAGATCGCCCTTTAAGTATAAGATACCATTTATAACCAAACACGTCTGTGCCAACGCCGTGATAGTAATATTCCCAAGCTCTATATGCCTCTTAGTCGGCTCAGTCGGCCAAGAATTTCACCCCGGATTGTTAGGAAACGGTTGCTATATCAGCAAACCCTCATATGCCGCGTTTATAGGCGGCTCGTGCGATGTCTGCGAAGCAAATAGGCAGCAAAACTACCTCCAACAGCAAGTCTAAGACCAAGGGCGACTATAACCGCTCTCCGCAAAGGTTCAGAATATCCATCAAGTAATTGTAAAGCGGCCGCCCCAGCCTCGGATGTTTTGCTTCTCTGTGTGGGAGAAGTGGTAAAGGTCGTGCTATCCATGCCGCCTGTTTGGACATCATTGAGTTTGTCACCTCTTGTAATCAGCTCCCGCAGCTTCTGGGACCGGAATCTGTAGGTTAATAGCCAGATGCTGAGGCGGATGTCCCAGGGAGAGAATGTGGGCCAGCTCCATAGCTTTGATGCTGCCTTTGCGTCGATTAGTTGAAGTACGTCTGCTATGATGCTGAGGGTCAATCCCCATAGGAGGAGGGGCTGTTCGTCTGGATCATCGTCTGCGAGGAATGCGGCGCTGAACATATGGCTAATGGTACGGCCCAAAGAATTCGGGGTATTGTTTTCAGGAATGTAGTCGGGGAGAGAGCTGCAGTAGAGACTCTCTGTTGGCTTCAACTTGACTGCGCCGAAAATCATCTGCCCAGCTATTGCTCGAATCAGCAGGCTTAAGATTGGTACGTTATGGCGATTGAAACGCTCGGTGACATCAGAGCGAACGGTTCTCCTTAATGAGGGCGAAAGGAGGGCTCTCAATGGCACCCAGTGGGCTGAATGGATCTCAGATGGTTGAAGAGCTAGAGGGGGGAGGTCGTGGCGCATTACGAGGTACACGAATGGACAGAGAACCATGATTCTAATACCGTTAGTGGACATCAATGGCGACGAGTAACACATACTCACGGCGTTTCTCCCCACATGACTTTAATAACCCGCTCAGGCAAATTGCCAATGTACAGGCAATGGTCGGTATTCAATTCGAGGCCTGTCTCCTCCATTGTCTCTCTAATACTCGTCGCTCGATCATCAGCATCACCCGGCTCCATTTTGCCGCCCGGAAGAGCAATATGGCTTGTCCATCTGTCCCCAGCTCTTGCAGCACGCTTGATGAAGAGCACTTCAGGGTCTCCGTGTTGGACCCAAGGCTGGGAAAAGAAGTTTTCCAGGCATGTTTGGAAGGGTTGAGTCGAGGATGAACATCTATCCTTATCGAAGAGCGCTTCTTGAGTAAATGCAGGCCGAATGCGGATTACCAAAGATACCGAGGCTCGTTTGTTACAGCCTGGCGGATTCGGGAGATGAGGCCATTGCTCTTGGTGGATTTCTTGGAGAATACCCTTCAGACGTAAGGAAAGTGACTCTGGATCTTTCGATCCTGCATCATCTGGTTCCATGAGCAAGGCGCTCTCAAGTCCGAGGTGACATGCAGAAGTTGTGAATGTGAAGACAAGACGCCGAAAGTAAGCGCGGAGCATGCAAGGCAGCTAGGCCCGGACCGCTGCAACGTGGGTAGGGATGAGAGCTTTTCAACCCCACCTGTTTCTTCCCAATTGCACGGGCCATTGGACGTTCCCTTGCACAATTGAGACCGCTGGACATCGTGTTGCTGCGAACATCAGCACTGGTGGTGCCTACGTTGCGCTTTCCGCTTCATCTATTCACATGTTCTTGCAATGCATTTCAGCAGGACGTTAAAGAATTCGATATACGAGCCGTGGAAGTCCAATTACATCGACTATGCGAAGCTAAAGCAGCTACTTCGAGAGGATGGTCCACAGGAGGAAGAAAAGAAGTGGACTGAAGATGATGAGGGAAAATTTGTCGAAGAGCTTGTCAATGTGCAGTTAGAGAAGGTCAACGCTTTCCAAGTCGAAACATACAAAGGCCTACGCGAGCGTACATCAGAATGCGAGTCGAGGCTAGAAAAAGTGACGGAAGCGGAGAAGCAACATGAGCAGGCTTCGGATGAGGGTGAGGAGAAAGATGAAAAAAACCAGGAGAGGCTGCAGGAAGTGCTGAAGGAGCTTGACGAGATAACGGAAGAAGTTAATGAACTTGAGAAATACAGTCGTATCAATTACACTGGATTCCTCAAGGCTGCGAAGAAGCATGACAGGAAGCGTGGTTCGAGCTACAAGGTACGGCCATTGCTGCAGGTCAGGTTGGCAGCACTACCGTTCAACTCGGAGGACTATTCTCCACTACTATACAGGTCCGTGGAAATTACCATGATAATACAGTGGTAGCTCATGTTGGCATTAGGCTTTCCACAATGTACTCGTTCGTGAGACAGCGATTACAGAGCGAAAGCGAAAGGACTAAATCTTTAACGGAGAGCAAGCAAGGCAGAGAAACATACACATCTCATAAATGTACGCATATTATACAGACAAAACGGTGTGCGAAAAATAACTATTATTCAGTTTGGATCCACCCGGAAAACCTCCTCGAAGTGAAAACATATATCCTTCGACGGCTTCCCGTCCTCGTCTACAACCCTCAGACATCCAAGGTAGTGGAAAGCAGCCAATCAGATCCCACAATAACTTCAATTTACTTCGACAACCCTCAATTCGCCCTCTACAATGGAAAAATCGAACGGACATCTGATGCCTCGTCCTTACGGCTTAGGTGGTCTGGCCAACTCGGCGAGAAACCTGAATTATTCTTTGAGAAAAAGACCATTAAGGAGAGTGGAGATAGCGAAGAATGTCGATTCCCAATCAAGGAGAAATATATACAACCCTTCATCACAGGAAATTATAAGATGGAGAAGAGCATTGAGAAGCTCCGGGACCGAGAAGGGACTGATGGTAATGGTGTGGCAAGCCTTCAAAACAGCGTGTATGAGATACAAAGCTTCATCAAGGACAGTGGGCTACAGCCCATCGTGAGGGCTAATTATACACGCACTGCATTCCAGATTCCCGGAGATGATAAGGTACGGATATCCATCGATACAGATTTGGCTTTCATTCGGGAGGACTCTCTTGACGAAGATCGGCCGTGCAGAGATCCAGATGACTGGCATCGCGGAGACATTGATAGACTTGGTATCAATTATCCCTTTTCTGAAATCAGGCAGGGAGAAATCTCCAGATTCCCATACGCTGTCTTGGAGATTAAGGTCAAGGATGGCTCTAGCAAGAAAAAAAATGATTGGATTGCTGATCTAACTTCGTCCCATCTGGTCAAAGAAGCCCCACGGTTCTCAAAATTTGTTCACGGGGTCGCCTCGCTCTTCGAGGATTACGTCAACACCTTTCCGTTCTGGTTGAGCGACTTGGAGACGGACATTAGGAAAGACCCTCAAGTTGCGTTTGATGACGAGCAGGATAGGAAAGCCAAACAAGCAGAAGACGAGCTCGCCGTGGGTAGTTTCCTTGGCAAGTCTGCTTCGTCTTTCAAGCCTGCTATTGGGTCGCCGGCAGGCAAGACCGCAACAGATTTTGGAAAGCGGAGATCCGAAACTGGCGTGAGCGATGTTGCAGAAGAACCTGATTCGGCTGATGAAGGAGATCATGCCACAGGATCACAATCAGGTCTTCTCTCGGGGTTGCTTTCTTACTCGCCGTTTTCTAATAGTAAGTATGCACGTGCACATCGACAAGGGCTGGTGAAGCTACCTCCTGGTGTGAGAGAACCAGGCAAACTCATTAAAGATATGAATCCAGTCCGAGTTGAACCGAAAGTCTGGCTTGCTAATCAGCGAACGTTCATTAAGTGGCAACACATATCGGTTCTTCTTGCTACCTTGTCCCTCGGCTTGTACAATGCTGCTGGAGAATTCAATAATGTCGCTCGTGTCCTTGCTGTTGTGTACACTATTATTGCCTTGTTCGCTGGAGCTTGGGGTTGGTGGATGTATATTGTTCGCAGTCAGATGATTGAGAAGAGAAGTGGCAAGGACTTCGACAATATAATAGGTCCCATTGTGGTCTGCATCGGGCTTGTTATCGCTCTGTGTATGAATTTTGGCTTCAAGGTAAGCAGATTATGAGACGAGAGAGGCCCTCGCTGACCAATTCAGTATCACACCTTTCTCGAGGAAGATAAGCGGCAAGGGAACACCAGCCCGGCACTCGAGCTGCCTTACTCTGTTCAGGGTTTCCATCAAGACCTACGGTAATGTACGAAATGCTGGGAAAGTGTAGAGGTATGTAAAATCAATGATCTAGGTAAAACCATCACTCGAATATCTGGACATGATTATTGTCTCAAACCATCGCACTATCAATTGTAGATATTGCTCGAGGACCGCCACTGCTCCGCCCCTCCAGTATGAGTTAGTACGGCAGGTGTTGAACCTCGATATCTGCTTGGCAGCCAAGACAACTCACATTGCAGCGGGCAGCATGCCCGGTTTGTGAGGCTTCGGTTAAACTTAGTGATTATGTATTCGCGTCGGTGCCGCTGCCTCACCTGCGCGCTTGAGATTATCCTCATCTGATACCGTCTATGTGCCTAATTTTCTGTTAAGATAATACCTAACCTTGCTCGCAAAGCGCTCTTCAGTATATCCAAGATTGTGCATTATCATCGCCATCCATGACGCGATTGCTCGAATTATCCGACGACCCAAGTCCTACGGTCTGGATGAGCACAGTTGAGAATTCCAATTGCGCTGGCGATTTGGTCATTCAAGTCCATCCGAGGCCTAGAAAGGACAACTACCCCGAGAGCCCAACTGTTTGCAAGATCCCACGCCCAATGCCAGGTGTGCATTCAAAGGGCTCATGGAGTTTCCCTGCCAACGACGAATATCCTTGCGGGGATAAGCACCCACACGCTCAACTTGATACACTGTACAACAAGTCTTCTCTACCTAGTTGTGCACCGCCTAATACAGCAAAACAAATCGGTCATGCCACACCTCCTGCCCGAACGCAATGGCCGCCTAATGGTCTGAAGCCAACATCCAGCATATCTGCCAAAGATGCTTCAGCCTTGATCTGCAACGGCATCCTTTCGTTTCGAGGCTTCACTTGCCGAAAAAAATACAATGGTGCTCTCCACATACGTTTCTACGCGTCTGTGACGCTTGAAATGATGGGTGGCCGTCATGGCAAGGTTGACCAGTTGTGCCAAGCACCTGCCGATATGTCACTCCAGCTGTTCGATACCATAGCCAATGCCATGCCCTGGGAGACGCTTGAGCAACCGAGCATGACTGGCTGCTTCGGCTTGTTGCCGGGTACGGTAACACTCAACCGCTATGTCGGCCTAAAAAATTCGCCCGTACCATCAGTACCTTTCCCTCAATACACCATTTTGGCTAGAGAAACAGACGATCTGCTTGTCCTCAGGCGACTCTATGCCCTTCAGGGGCGCATGGGCTGTGATTTCGATGCTGCAGAAGCGGAAACTTTACTCTTCACACAGCTTCTTTTCGACCCTGATTGGGTTCCCGGCGTGCCTGAAACCATCGACAGACAGATTGCTGTCCTCGTTGCGGTCCTGGACAATCCCATTTGGCTGGACTTCCGCGACCCTGCTTTGCACTGTCTAGCCAAATACTATGACTCTCAGAATCCAAGGATCGAGCAGCTGTTCTATCAGCAGCTCTTGTTAAGCGTTGAATTATACCTGCGTATCTTGTTCTTGACGGACAGGGTCGACATAACCAGAAGACCGTGCATAATTGAGAGCATCCCTGAAAAGGTTGCGTATGACCTTGCACTAGCCCAGATTTGGCAGTCGAAAATGCGCTTGGAGCCGTTAGATGATATCCAGAATGCTACCATGTTCCACATTATGGCTATCACCAAAGACATCCAGAAGAGGAAACTTCTTGGATTCGCAAAGACCATGAAATGGGCAGGCCTCGCTAGTGTTGAAGCAATGCTCGAAGAAACACTTGAAGGCGTCATTCCTCTCGAGTGCAAGAGTGCTCACTCGGCTACATGGATTTCTGGCGTTCTTTTACCCGGACCCTCGGTCTCGTGGCTCATCATGAGGAGTTTGATTGACTGCGATCCCAGAGTGAATAGCGACCAGCCAGGCTTTAAAGAGATGTATGCCAATCTTGGATTTCAATACGATGGCTCTACGTATTGGTACTGGCAGTGTATCGTCGGCAAGACTCTAGGAGCCTGCAAAGGCGTCAAGCAGGACTACGGCTGGATAGGACCTTGCCTGACAACCAAAGACGTCAATAGACGTCACAGCATCCTGATCCAAGCTGAGAAGCCAATGAATAATATGACGAAGAGCTATGCGAAATCCATCTCAGCTCGGACTGCCGCTTTAGGGCCGCCAACTGACAGTTATCCCGTTAATGAATTCATTCTCCCTCTTCCAAACCTCGCCAATACTGTCGATAGTGTCAGCTTCCTAGAATTGAAGTTATCCGATCACGTTCTTCCCAGTGACCATTCCCAACCCGAACAATATTCTGCTTCTCTTGGCTTCGCCATTAATGGCAAAAAGGAGTGGATGCGTCTTCGTTATGATGTCTCATTCATATCCTGCCCACCCTGCAAAGGACAGCATGTCTTGTTCTGGGACTATGTCTACGACGTCATCGACATAGTTCATCTCCTTACGCAACAGATATCATGGAACGGCGTCTCAGTTCATGACCCAACACCTGCAGACCCTACCCACAATGAAAAGGCGCTTGAAAAGAAGCTTGGAGTTCCAGAATCTGTACTCGTTGTCGAGGCGTATGGCAAAGAGGACAATGAGGTTATGGCACGAGCTTGGGCATCGCACATCGGAGTCTCGGCGGTCGTAGCGAATTTCAACCAGACCTGTATGGCGTGCAGCATTCGCATGGCTTATGCTGCTTGCGTGCCGATGCTTATTTTGACAAACCGAGATCTTGAGAAGAAAGATTAACAACGCTATAATGGGCGACCCATTGGGGTCTTGCCCGTAAATTTGGATCGAACTTCTTTGCGCTCACATTTCGTACCAGTCCTGTATGTAGCCTCAAACTATGGACTTAGGCTCGCTCTAAACTCGCGGTTGACTCCCGTATGACATCTACGCGTTTACGATTTCTACTCAGAGAGCTACGTCTCATACTGTTCGCATTCAAAGACATGTACACCATACCGCATTCACTCTCTGCACCTAGTCCATATTAGAAGGACACACCGGCGGGGAACGTACACCATTACAGCCATTCCCCGATTCAAATTCAACAGACAAGATAAAGAGTCTCGCGGAGAATTTACACGCGCCTGTCACTCTCTCACATTCTTTGCATTTCGATCAGCAAGAGCCCAGTCCAGTCGAAGATACCTCCGAATTGATCGTGTTCGGTTCAGAACCGGCTTGTGCAACGGCAAAGATCCACTCAAGAAAGGTTTATATGGTATACCTCTTCCTTCAAGACGTCCTATAGAACGGCTCATGTACCAAGTTTCGCTATCTTTCCTCTATGGCCAGAGGTTTCCGGGTAAAGAGCGCGGCCACTGGGAAGAAGGCACGGGGGAAACACCACAACGTCAATGTACTTTACCAAAACCAGAGTCCATAAAGTCGCAAGCTATTAACTAAGCTATGGCCGCCCACCCAATATCGCTATAATTATGCCCCAATAAATAGGATGTCATGTTCATCATTGATCGCCTATATACAATTGCCTGATGTGGCGTAGTATCTATCAGACTAATCTTTACTTTTCTCCACCCCTTGCCCATCTACTTCCTTGGCTTTCTCCTTCCCATCCTTTGCATCAACGACGTCCATTTCCTCCTCACTACTAGAGCTCTTTTCCGAGTTCTTTTCACTCTTCGCATCTTCCTCTGCAATTCTAAACCCTTCACTCCGTTCCACTAAGCTCCTGTAGTAGTCCACTAGAACCTCAGGCTTGGGCACAATTCGCCATTCTACTCTCCATAGGAATTCTAACTCTAGAAGGGCCAATTCCTTTAGACTGACACCGCCAACTCGAGCGTATGTATTGTTTGTCCAGAAACTGTCACTAAGACCCTTGCTCGCTACAGTAGCACTCGTGATAAGGAATCGATGGACCGTCAAGGAGGAGATGGTGAAGGCGGGATAAAGAGCGCAGAGACGATCAATGTAATATACCATACTCAGCAGTATGGGTGGTGAAAGCGTAGCATGCGTAGTTAAGCGGAGGAGGTAATCCTTAACACCAATGCCTGGAGGAGCGCGGGAGTGGAATCGAGTTAAGCGGCCGTCCTTGAGTGGTATCTCGTCATTGAAGCGGATCAGTTCCAAGAGCATGTTACTGATCAGGAGGACCAGGTCCTTCACGTCACAAGTCTCATACTGCGCGGGCATGTATTTTATAGCGGGTTTCGCGCCTCGCGCCCGTTTTGGTGAGGAACCCTGGCTAGAGGAGGATGCTGTGGAGGCTTGAGTCTGGGCGAGTGTTGTTGAGGATGCGGTGGCTGGGCGAGAATCTGATGATGGCGCTTGGGTTGCTGCACGTTTTGAAGGCATCTGGGGTTCGAGGGCGGGCTCAGGGGGTGGTTGTGGTGGGCTGGGTTTGGTGCCCCGCCGTTTGCTATTATGCTTTGGGCGATCCGCGTTAGAGGGCAGTGGTTGGGCTGGCGGCGAATATTGCGTGCCTGCGTCCACCGTCGGCTTTATGGAGGAGGAATTAGAGATGGAACGTTTGGGTGGATTGGGAGCAACCGTGGGTGACTGTGAGATGTTCCGCGGAAAGGCCGCTGGCGGAGGAGGCTTAATGTACGGGCGTGGCGAGTGCGTGGTTGAGAAGCGATAAGATCCATCGTGAGACCTTGGGGAACATGATGAGGTGCTGGCATGTAGAGTTGGAGAGGGTGAAGATGTAATCATCTCAATGTCCTCTGGCGAGTAGCAAGTGCCGCTGTTGGGTCTGCCGTTGGAGATAGGACTTCGCTGTAGGAAATTGCCGTTCGTCTGGGCGAGGAAGTCACGCGCATACTTGTAGAGGCGAGTGAGCAAGGTGCGTTCGTCGTAATTACAAGGGACAAAGTCTGAATAACGAGACTCTTTGGCAGAATATGGGTTATGCCAGGCTCCGTTGAGATAGTAATGCCTTGGCGCAAAGTTCAGGTTGTCACGATATTGATGACGAGATTTGATTGGGCGAATCCCGCTAGGCCGTGAACAGTCTACGCGGTGTGGCATTATGAATGGAACGTATGTGGCGATTAAGGCAAATATCACTCAGGCCCATATGTTGTCTTCGCGACTTGTCTGTCTAGGTGTTCTTTTGATAGATTTGTTTGAGCCTCTTTCCTGCAAGTAGTGATACGAAACTCAAGCAGCGACCGTAGACTTCTTTTCGGCAGAGTGTAATATGATATGGAAATGCAACCCTGAAGCCATATATTACACTGATCAAACAAAAAAGCCAGAACTTTTGTTAGAGGGGGAAATGTCGCTTGCGAAAAGAAAATCCACATTGAGCAACTGCTCTCTATTATATACACGTCCCGGAGATGCCTCCAATTTGCCACATGGTGTCTTCTTCCTTTCTTGCGCTGTAGCCCTTAGCAACTTTGCGGTCTGCCTTGAACTCGGACACCCTGATCTGCTTCATGCTTGAGCTCTGTAGGATATTACCCCAGATCTGTCTTCCCCGCAAAGCACGTTCGGGAAGCGCACCGTCGGCTTAGTCGACGATGACTGCCGACAACCGCTGTGCATTGATGAGGATTGAGATCTGCAAGTCCGTCTGGAAGAAGAAATATGTCAAGAATAGATCGAGAACTCAGAAGACAAAACGGGTGTTTCAGATAGGCTTTTATGTGAGTACTCAAGTCACAAGAGCCGCAAATTGTCATGGCGCCAAATGGTAGCCCCAGATTGGAGTTGTTCTATCGCCAAAGCTTCAAAGTATGATGCTGGACCCAATGAATCTGCCAAAACAGCCCACGTGGAAAGTGATCAGATAAAGTATGACATCTTATTCTACTTGACGTCTCGGAACTTTAGGAATTTTTTGATCACGACGAAACCGAGTCATGAGCGGCGCACGAGACCAACATTGAATAATGGAATTTGATCTTAAATTCACTGATAGCGCATGCAAACACCAGCAGTGGGGTTGAGCTTTGTAGAGGAAAAGGCAACTAGGTATATTTCATGAAAATCAGGAGCTATGCATTTGGCACATTGATATTGCAGATATAATGCGATGTTCGATAAATTACCCCAGACCCCGCTAGTAATTTTCTAGTCTCAAGTCAGTTAGAAGATCACGACAGCGGGCTATCTACTCCGATGCACTTAGTCGCCGGCATCTATGGATGTAAGTTTATATTTGAGGAGCGAAATTTACATTGTCTTAGGCGCAAAATCAGAGGCACAGCAGCACACGCGTAACCAGTGGTAGCCGCAAACATTCCAAGGTGGTTCCAGCTGTCAACTCGCGGAAAAAAAGAGCTTCTGTCTCAAACGCCTCTGGGCCCGGGTTCAAGCCACGACCCTCGTCATTGCATGTCCACTCACTACGTCGCCGGCAGCACTCAACGATTACGTTTTAAATTGACATCTTCTATGCGTCTTCTATGACCCTGACGATTTTTGTCAAGGGTTTACAAGAGCCGCAACTAGTGCTTCTGCAATCTTTCCCAGCATGACACGCCCATCCACCCCTCCAATACTGTCTGAGCTACGAAGTGCTTCATCCCCTGCCAGTCAACTTGCTGCGTTACGAGCTCTGAAAAATGAAGTCATCGGACACGAACAGAAAAAAGAGATGTGGATTGGCCTGGGGGTGCTGGCGCCTATAGCGCGGATCTTGAACACGTACAAGGGCAGCGGGAAGAGAAGACATCGGGATGTCCATGGCAGCAGGAATCATTCGAAACAGAGAGGCGGTAGAAGCGATGAGGAAGAAGCTCGACTACAAGCAATAATCATTGTTGGTAGTCTAGCATACGGTTAGTAGGGATCCGGGAATACGCTCTTACTCCGAAAAGCGAACTTTTATTCTGATAATGCCATGGTAAACAGGTGGCCCAGCCTACGTGTCGCCAATCTACGCCGGTCTCGTCATCTCTCCTTTACTTGCTCTCCTCTCGCCTACAGAGTCCTCGCCGCAGATAGTTCTCGCCGCGCTGAGGACACTCAACGCTGTAGCCGACTCGCTGCTATTGTCCCACCCTGACCATAATGTAAGCGACGACAGCTTGCTCAACCTGCTGTATACAGAGCAGACTCTCAACACCGTCACGAATATACTATTACAGATCTCGCCCTCCTTGATCGCTCAACAACAAATTGCTTTAACTGCATCGCTGATAAGTAAAACATGTCGAGACGAGCACCATCGTGTAATGCTGGCGCAGACCGGTGTTCTGGAGGCTTTAGCGGTCAAACTGGCTTCGTTCGTCGTGGCGACGTGCCATTCCTTAAATCCCAGCACTGGAGTTAGTCCTGCTGCGGGACAAGATGGCGGTATACCTCCCGCAAGTTCCAGGTCAAGACTGTTGCCAATCCTCAATGCTGTATCCGCCATTATACAACACTCAAAAGCAAGGGCCGTTCAATTCCTGTCTGCCCCAGCCTTTGCTTTTATCTTTCAGAAGCCAGATGCGGATGCGAGACAATCGTACGATAGGAAAAGCTCCTCGTGGAACTTCTCAACATCCTCCACGCGTCAGACGACTTCTAGTTGGATTGAAAACCTTATACCGTCATTACCAAATTCTCACCACAGAAGCTCCTTAGCCCAACAATCGAATTTCCCTCCCCTTGGTACGCTCGGCCCCTCCGGGAAGCAATCGCAACCATCCAGGAGCTTCAGCTCGGCGATAGAAGTGATCCAGAGTCAAGGGCTTGAGTTCATCGAAGAGGAGGAGAGCCCCTTGATCGCATGGTTGCTGTACATCGCAAGAGAACAAGATCAACTCACGGGTCTAATGGCCGCATGGACGTTGGCAATACTTTATCGTCACGGGCTGACGAAGCGTGGTAGAGAGACCGCGTTTGCTTTCTTGCTGGTGCCTTTACTCACTCGTATGCTGGATAAAGACCTTATGATTTTCCCTGACACTTCGAGTACTTATAGTCTTGACTTCCTAACATCACCACGGAACGTGATCAGAGAACGGGCTCCTTTAGTCTTAGCGATGTTGGCTGCGAATAGCGCAGAAGTACAAAAGGCTGCAGCTGATGCAGGGGCTATCAAGAAGCTCTCGCAGCTTCTCAAGGAATCATATGATGAAATCACACCAAACTCAGTGGCATCGTTGTGGGCGCCGGATCCAGCCAGCTCGACGCAGATGGAAACTCGGGACGAAGGTTCCCGGCTAGGACCTCCGGGGATCTCTGTAGCGGCACGGCATGTCATGAGACTGAGGGAGGCGGTTCTTGTGGCTCTTGCTGCCATTGCTTCTGATAAAGACGAGTACCGGAAAGAAATTATCGGGAATGGAATAATACCATTCATTATCAAGACGCTCCAATCAGAAGATATGGACTCGCCACCTGCACCTACAGCTGATTCGCAGACAGAGACTCAGGCAAAAAACCGGAAAGCACTGACGGGAAATGGCAGAAACGCTATCTTGGCCGCTTGCGGAGCCGCTAGAGCATTATCGAGATCTGTGAGCACGATGAGGACAAGTCTCATGGATGCTGGGCTTGCTGCTCCACTCTTCACCCTCCTAAAATGTCAAGACGTGGAGCTACAGATAGCAGCGACGGCAGTGTTAGCTAATCTCGTTCTCTCTTTCAGTCCGATGAGGCAGGTCAGTCTCCCTGCTGCTTCAGGTACTCTAATCTCTTCTGGATTGTGCTAAACTTGCCACAGGCTATTATTGATGCGGGTGCTCTGAAGATTATCTGCGAGCATGCACATTCGATGAATACGAATCTAAGATTTAACTCCATATGGGCGCTCAAGCATCTCGTTTATGAAGCAAGCAATGAAATCAAGATGAGCTGCCTTGAAGAACTAGGTCCGGGTTGGCTGAAGCAGATAATCAATAATGATCTAGACATGTCAATCTCGAGCCCACTTACAAAATTTGGAGACCGGGATGACGGATGTGCAACTCCCATCAGGATGAGTACGCCGAATGCCGTTGGCGAACAGGTGGATCTACTCAACGCAGTGGTCGAAGATTTTAGGGAATCTAGTCAGGAAGCGGAGGAGGATGGCGAGGAGGATCTCAAAATGTCAGACAGCATTGGAGACTTGAGCAGAGGAGCTCTTGACCGAAAGCAGCCTGCTTTCTCCTTCAACCAAGGCAATGGTCGTGGTCCACTCTTGGAACCCACGCCATTGACAAGTCGCACTATTGGTCATGCGTATCAAGGTCTTCCCGATGATCTAGCAATCCAGCAACAGGGCTTGGACTTCCTCAGGAACCTTATCTGTGGACCGGGGGCAAATGACATGATTGATTACGTTTTCAGAGAGGTTGGCCAGGACAAACTTTTCGAGATGCTCACCGCAAAGCTGCAGCCGCGGGTGCTGAACGCTTTCAATCGCGAAAGAAGATCGTCTGAAAATGGTACGAGATCCGTACAACCACATACGGAAATTATATTATCTACGTGCTACGTGGTTGTTCATATAGCGACCGGCGCCCCTCGTCACCGCCAACTGGTCATTTCACAGACCGAGCTATTGAAACTAATTACTCCTTTGTTTAATCACCCAAATCGAGAGATCCGCACTTGCTGCGTTTGGCTCGTTAATAACCTGACGTGGACTGATGACCAATCGGACCTTATCAACTGCAAAGCGCGTGCCCGTGAGCTGATGAAACTTGGTGTGTACGAGAAGCTCGAGGCAATGGATCATGATGAAGTGTTGGATATCAGGGAGAGGGCAAAGAGTGCGCTACATTCCTTTTCGGCACACCTGCGGTCATCAGGTTAATGTACAGAGGTAATTAAAAAGACTGAAAAACATACACAGGGCGGAGACGTCTATAATTTCCCTCATCACGCCTTTATGAACGCAGGATGTTTGGAATACTGCATGAAACTTGGAGCTTAGCGTTTGTTGTCTTTGCCATATTATTGCCTCTAGCTTTGTACGTACAAGAGTTTGCCTGTATGACTAATGAAAGCGACTCTGGCCATTCTGACCATTTACAATTTCCTTTTTGTTGACGACTTATGATCTTCACCACATAGATACAAGAGCATTCGGCTCGTTTTGGTCATGATTAGCTGTAAGTCTGGCTATTCAGATCTATCATGGCCGGCTGTCTTTTCGTTTCCTCATATTGGTCTAAGGCTTCTCGAAATGACAATTGCGAATAGGCTGTTCTAGGATAAAGCCGTGCTTGGTTCAAAGTAGCGGCGGGAGTGGCCGAAAGCTGCATGACATGCGGAATGACGTTATTGGTGCATGAAGTGTGATGTGTGACATTAGCTAATTTCGAGCCATCGCCTTTGACACCTACCTCCTGAACGGGCTCCCGTAATTGTAATCTACTACAATGAAAATTGACGAAGCGGTCATCCGTGCCCTATCCCTTGATCCAGCAAAGACAACCATAAAATCCCACGGCGGAAGTGGCTTCACCACTACTGCAAAGATAACTTCAGTACTCAAAGATGGCACAGAAAAGTATTTTTTCGTGAAGACTGGCAAGGGTAAAAATGCAGAAGTCATGTTCAGAGGGGAGCATGCATCTCTCAATGCCATACACTCTTCGGTCCCGTCTCTGTGTCCTGCGAGCTGCGCAGAAGGCACTTTGGAAGACGGCTCTGGCGCCTTCCTCGTGACTGACTTCTTAGATCTAAGTGGTCGTTCGAACCAAGACCCGTCAGAGAAAGGTTCGGGGATGTCACTGGCCGCAAAGCTAGCCAAGCTCCATACCACACCAGCGCCCATACCGTTAGGATATTCCAAACCAGTATTCGGTTTTGATTGCGTTACCTGCTGCGGTGATACCGAGCAGCCTAACGATTATACGGAGAGCTGGGCAGATTTCTATGGGAAAAATCGACTGCTGGCTATATTGACGAAGAGCGAACGTACGAATGGGAAAGATGTCTCATTGAGGAAATTGGTCGAGAAAACAGTCACGGAGATTGTGCCGCGGCTGATAGGTGATGATCATCTGAATAATGGTATGGGTGTGACTCCTGTGGTCGTCCATGGCGATCTTTGGAGTGGAAATAAGGGGCGAGGCAGGATAGGCGGTAAAGGCGCTGTCGAAGATGTGGTTTTCGATCCGTCATCGGCCTATGCACACAGCGAGTACGAGCTGGGAATAATGCAAATGTTTGGAGGATTCGGTTCCAGTTTCATGAAAGAGTACCATCAAATATGTCCAAAGACAGAGCCTGTAGAGGAATACGAGGACCGCGTTCGGTTGTATGAATTATATCATCATCTGAATCACTATGCGTAAGTATTGACATTCTAAGGAGTGAAACGAGGCGCTGATGTGACTAGCATTTTCGGTGGTGGATACAAGAGTGGTGCAATATCGATCATGAAAGAGCTGCATCATAAATATGGGACGAAAAGTGGTATATGAAGTGGTATATGAGATGGCTTTGTTAAAGCCAGTTCAAGGTGTTTAATAGGAGTTAGGGTAGATAGGGGAGTAGGAAGCAAATGGACTGTATGCGTAGTATCAGGCAAGGGATCCGCAGTGAGGTCTCGCAAGATGACTTCCAAGGAGCAATGAAAGGCCTTCACAAGAGATATTAGAAGGGGTCTCACGAAGATGGCGTGCGACAGGACTTGGACGCGAGGGCATGATACATGTGACTAGCACACATTCTCTATCTTTTGTTCACCACCATCTGGGGGTCCTATGTTTGAACTGAGTGTTCGGCCGAAGAGTTCTAGCAGCATCTCGAAGCAAATTTTCGATATCATTGGGTCGTAGCGACCTTTACTCAACTCGTCACGGATAAATGCATCTAGATAGAGAAGTCAATGAATAATTCAAGTCGATAGCTTTAAAAGAGACACTTACGCTGTGCATGTGCAACCTCGTAGAAAGAAAAGCAAACTCCCTTCTCATGCATTGTCCTCCGTATCAGATCCCTCCCAGCCGGCGGCACATGATTATCCTTCTTTCCAAAAATCTACATGCATCTGATTAGCTTAAATCTTTCCCTTTCCCAAGCAGCCCCTCTCAGCCGAACTCACCATAACGACCTCCCCCTCAATCTCCCCTGTCCTTTCCAAACTATCGTCCCCACCCGCTCCTAAACTCTTCGAATGTATATCCGTAGCAAAATAACACACGGCAGCCTGCACCCGCTTATCTAACGCACATCTGTATGCGAGATGCCCACCTAGGCACATCCCTGTGGTACCAATTCTACCAGTGCAGGTAGGAAGGGAGAGGAGGGTGTCGATCGAGAGGGTAGCGTCTTCGTCGTAAGCTGGTAGTTTCTGTACGCTGGTTAGCTTGCATCTTATAGTGACTGGTGACGAGATGAGTGAAGAGCATAACGGACCTTTTGGATCTTGTATTCGTTTCCAGCATCAGTGCCTGGGCCGTCGTACGCGAGGGGGTTGTAATCTGTGAATTCATGGTAGGAAGACGGGGCAGCGACGATGTAGCCATGGCCTGCTATTTGGCGGGCGAAGCGAGCGACTGGGCCGGTGACTAGATGCTATAAGTCAATTGAGGGTTGAGCATTGCATGAGAGGGTATTGTCGCCTTGATAGATTTCGCTGAAGACGACGACACCGGGGAATTTTGCTTTGGAGTAGCCGGGTATTGAAGGGTGAAAGAGGTATATGCCTGTGATTGTTCATTCGGTGGGGCTTTTGGATGGGAGGGGAAGTGTGTTACGCATGGTGCCCTTGCCATCTGCTGAGGTGGACACATCTTGATGGCTCTCGGTGATCAGCATTGTGAGGGTTTGAAGAGAGACGAGTCTGGGGTCAATTATGATCAAGTGCTGGCAGGTAAACAGAGCCTGACTCTTCTGGAATGGCTGTTCAGGCAGCGGTTATGTTCCGCGAAGAACCCCACTTCTCAACGGTCTTCTTGGCGCGCTTTGCCCTTGCTCAGCTGTTGCTTTACTTACCGAAAGCTGCCTGCCACTTTGGACCCCTCAGATGTTGCTTTGGGGATCTCAATCATCATGCTTCACTCTGTGGCGAACCATACTGCATCGTTCGATTGGAGCGGGAGCAGGGAATTGACGCCAGAAAGTCGTTTATGGTAGGATATCGAATCTCTCAATGACTTTCATTCAGGGCCGCAGTGTCGGTTTCAATGCTGATAAAAGGATGTATGGTTCAATAATACAATCTAGGATCGAATCCGAACACGAATGCTATTTGTACAAAGAAGCGTATCTTAAAACACATACTACAGATTGTGAGCAGGCGAAAAGGGGCTGAATGGACTTTGGACTTACAGGAATGAACAGATAAGGGACCTGCCTCTCGTACTCTGCCCAAGCCTCCCCATACTTTTCACGACAGCGTTGCACATCTCTCCATGCTCGATGAATGATCATTGGGGTGAAAAAGGCAGCGTAGAACCAAGGGAATGGGCTGTTGAAGCCAGTGATAAGCCCCCACGTCAAAGCCTACATCGTTCAGCACAGTGGAGGCGGAGAAATCTGACGGGTGTCTTACAAAATAGAGATCGCACGTGTAGTTGATCTTTCGCGCGTATCGGTACCACCCATCTACTAAAAGCGAGTCGCCAGTCTTGGTCGGAATAGCCTTAGGATTCCGGATTGTTTGCCATGGCAACTGGGGAAACGCCTTCCTGTCCAGGAGCGTGCCTCGTTGCTGCTGCCGAAATCGGTTCTTCTGCGCATTTGAAGTGTCCCAGACCCAGTAGACGAAAAGATAAGATACGTAGAGGGCGCTCAACGCAAAAGGATTCCACTGATATACTGACGGTGCGTGGTTCGCCAGAAAGAGTGAACAATGGCAATAACTGAGTGGTACACCGGCAAGATTCCAGAAGATGAGCATGAAGCCCCATTTCTCGTAGTACATATCCCTGGAATCATCGTGAGCAAGGTCTCTCAAAACGATAGTAAGAGGCTTACCAAGTGGTGACTATAGCTTCTTCGGCTTTAGAACAGGCGTTCGCATATAAGAAGTGAGCCATTACGAGAAACATTACCTCTCCGGTCACATACCCGAATTGTTCGTACTGACGCGCTGCGGTGCCGAGGGAAATCAATAACAATATATACCATGGCAGCCTGACTTCAAAGAACATCTTAAAATCTAAACGGCCGAACATCCGCGGATTCAGCTCAGCCCCCATGAAGAAGTCGTACACATGATTGCCAGTCATCCTATGCTCTTTTCCACGATTCAAGGCAGACGCGTACGCGACGATGGAGACGGCGAATCCAGAGAGAACGGCAACAGACAACAGCGGACCGAACTCATCTATGATCGTATAAAGCTTGAAAAGTCCAGTCACATGGAGCAAGGCGGCCACGGCAATGGTGGTGTATAAAGCCCAAACCCCAGAGCAGTAATAGGTCAGGCGCTCGCCGCCTTCATGCTCCAGTGGCTTGCCTTGCACTGTGACACCCGGCAAGTATAGATAGCAAGCTCCTTGAAACAACAGGAAGCCCCAGTAGATAACCCAAGCCTTCAGTGTTGGGAATGCACCCCCATATATCAGATCACCCAGGACCATGAGGAAGTGCCGCCAGCTTTCCCCCTTTTCGGGCATTGGGATGTGACCATCATAGTATGTTGCGCCGATCCACATGATGTACATTAACATTGGGAAACACACCATCATCGCACCAACGCCCCACGGTCCGCCAAACTCGAACTCTCCGCTGTCGTCGATCCGGGGATCCTTACCTTCTCCCGCTACCCTTGCCCGGCCATTGGCTTTACGACCAGACACGGCGCTCCCGTTCTCCTTCTTCGATTTTGGATCTGCCTGATCTGGGAGCACATTAAGAGACGCGTCTGAATTGTTAATTTTGCTGTCACCTGGTAACGTTACTGCAGCGGATTTCCGAGGCCGTCCACGTCTTGTAGGCGTTTCGACCATGTCTGGGAAGTCCGTCTTCCTGGGGAACCCGTCAGTATTTGAGCTGCGTAACGTGTTTACAACGTCCAAATGTTGAGCGCTGTGAGGGCAATGGCAGATTCAATAATACTCACCTCGGGGTCTCGCCGGCCTGCCGCCGAGTGACGGTCATCTTGCGCCGCCAAATATTAGAAAATCAAAGCAATTAAAGATAGGCGCGTGTCACAGAGAACACTTTCTAGGATGATGGAGCTGCTGTGATGCCAGCGAAAAATTTTGTTGATGTTCGCGACTCACGCTAGGGCAAAGTTTTAGGTACCCTACCAAATGTAGTAAGGTACCTGGGTGCACCTACCTAGGTAATGGTGACGTCAATCTAGCTTTAGTTGGACGACTTAGCAGCGGGACTTCGGATTCAGAACTACCGAGAAATTAAGAAACAATGTAATTTTGGACCACAAACAGATCCTCTCTCAAGATCCGTGGGCATTCGACAAACCCAACTTGAACGTATCATAGCAAATCAAAGGCTGTATAGAGGAGGGTGTTCGAGAAAGGAATATTGACCCGCACCTTGCTGAGCATTATCCCTTTGTGGGCCAGCTCGCGCGTACACCCCACCAAATCTTCTGTTCCGCAACCACAAACTGCGGGAAGTCACTAACGTTGTTTCATGGGGTCTTGTGTGACTAATAGAAGCATGTTTGGAAGAGATCAATAATATTAATAAGGTGGTAGTAAAAGCCCATTGAGGTCTTAGAGCCCTCTGATACGCCGACTTTTAGGGGCTCGCTTAGGGGCACCGGGGGAAGTTCGGCAATGTCCTGAAAGATACGGTGGCCAATCAAGGGGAATCATAATCACGCAACCTAATGACAGCCTTGTCTAATTTGTCAATTGAGCTGGATATAGCATTAGGGATAATATCAAGGGATTCTACAGCAGAAAAGTGCCATTAAGGTGGGTCTCAAGACTATCTAAGGAATGCATTCCTCCAGCGAGCTTCCGCTGTATTTATCGTTGATAGGTGCATATGTACATAAGATAACATCGAAAAGAATTTCGTGCGGCATTACGCTCCTCTGCGTGCATTCGTGGACATTAGTGTGATCTTCTTGCCTTTCTTCTTCTTACCACTGCCGCTAGCCGGTCCCTGCTTGCAACTCCCTTCAACCAACGTGGTTGCTTCAATCTGAGCAACTAGATCCTCTTCTTGTAGAAGATCCTTTTCCCAATCCTGCAACCAACCGTCGTTTTCCGACGGCTCATGCTCGTCAGGAACTGCAGGCATGACTGGTGAAGTTGGCGGAATGAGTCTCGTGCCCCACACAGTCTTCGAAGCGACTGGGCTCGTTGAAGGTGACGCCAATGACGCGAAAGCAGAGCCCTCCTGTGCTCTTGTTGATATCCACGGGGGTGAAGAGGAGGCCATGGAGAAGTCCACAGCTGGAGTTTCGGGCAAAGGTTGAAAGTCGACTTCAGATATGACATCTTGAGATGGCGCAGGCCGTCGTCTTCGTGCAGCAGCCCAGCGTTTGTCATCCTCTTCTTTCTCTGCTCTCATGCGTTCCTTCTCCTCGCGCATCTCCTTTTCCCTGTTCTTCTTCCTCCGCCGCTCGATCTCAACCTCGAAGCCTTTGAGAATTTCTGGGCTTACGATTTCAGTCCAGTCGCATTCCAAGAATCCAACCTCACAACCATGGGGGAGATGTGAAAGGTATTTGGCACGTCGACGGAGTTCATCATCGACGATGTGGCCTGTAGAGACACGCTCTACTCGAGGGAGTATAGTGGTGGGGAAGGAGGAAAAGTCTCCAAAGGCAGCCTTTAGTATCCGTATATCAAGTGGCGATAAATAATAGTGTAACAGAGCTTCGTAAAAGTAAAACGGTGAGTCGCCTTGGTGACTATGAGGTCCAGCGCCATCAGTTCCTCGGGAGCGTGATACTGACGGCTGTTCTGGGTACGATGCTGAAGGCTGTGGTGGAGTGTTAATAGAAGTATTTGACTTCGTCGATGTGGTTGTCTGGGACGGGGTATCGTCCGCAGGAGACGATGCTTCCCGGGACTGTTCAGCTGAAGTCCCTGAGCTGGTACTTCGCATATCAAGTAAGCTTCGAGGCAACGACTGGCCTGACTTCTCAGCACATTGAAAGAGGTAGTATTCCGGAATTTCCTTGCCATATTCTCGAAATTCAACGGGTGACCGCCGTGGCTTTCTTTCACTAGGCTGCTGAGGCACAATCGGTGGGTTTCCTAAGTCCTTGGCTCTCTCTTTGGCTTCCGTGATCGAAGTGACCGCCTTTCTAGTCCACTGAGTCTCTTCACCAAACATAAGCTCGTCCTCCTTTTCTTGTTGATGCAGCTCATCAATCTCATTTTGGTACTGCTCCAGCATATAATCCTCGCTCCCTTTCATCACTCGTGCATAGTCCATGACCTCTGCAGCGAAATACCATGGAATCTCGTCTGCTCTCTCCAAGCCCTCAGCGCCGTCACGCGGCAAAGCGAGTGTGCTTCCCGGCTGCCGCATGATGAGTCTGAGCACGACATCACCTCCTTCGTGAGGGCGCTCTCCCTCCTGGCCGGTGAACCACCGGACGGGTCTTGTTTCCGAAATGTATATACTGTCCCAACATATTGGACACTTCTTCCACCTTGCTTTCTTTTCAGGAGTTTGATTGGTGTCGTCGGACGAGTGCATATATCGTATCAGGCATGGTAGGCAAAAGATATGCCCGCACTTTGCCATTCGAGGCGCAACCGGGGTCGACAAGCAGATCGGACAGTTGGTCGATTGCGATTGAGCAGATACCAGAATCTGTAGCACATTGCTCCAATCCAGATGCACATCAGCATCAATCGCTTGAGCACGATAATCTCCTTTTGGGTTGACGATAAAGCGGTAATTAGCATGGACATATCTTACTATTGGTGAGCAGGGATCTTTTCATCAGGAGCGTTCGTGGCGTTGGCCTACTTGGCTTTATCTGCAGCGTGATAGCCGGAGCCTAATCCCCATGTAGGGTTTCTTCTCGCATTACGACCAAAGTGGTGTTGCTGGTAGCTGTGCGGACGAGGAGGCAATGTAAAGTTCATGAGATGGGTTATGGAGGTCCGTCCTTTGCGACTACTAGTAGACTGCATAGCTGCCTATGCAACGCAAAACGTCAGAAGAGCTCTCACCAGGGGTAAGAATATGCCAACAGGCATAGCTTACGGATTCAGCAGCAGCATCCTCATCCGCAAGCCGGGGTCGCCGTTGACCCTTGTGCTGTTTACGAAAAGGTTGGTTGTACCGCGCAGCCGAGGAAGATGAACGCGATGTGTATCCCGTACCAAAGCTTCCTGATCCCCCAGTACGTCTTTGGGTGTGGTTATCAATTCCAAGGGGAGGACCACTCTGGGATTGTGAAGTGGAGGTCGTTTGGGAGGGAGAGCACGCGTTCTTAGAGTTGGCTAATGGGAGTACTGAATTTGTCGACATCGCGGCCCAACTGCAGACTCTATACAGTACATCAAGTACAGAGGAAGAGAGGTGGGAATGAGCGTTCTTGGTTGGCTTGCCCGAGGTCAACCCCAGAGGGTGGGAGTTGTGGAAGGAAAGAGGGGCGAGATGCGAGGAACCGCTCTAGTACTGAAGAGTCATCTTAGCCGCTCAATAAGGTGCTCTAAAGAAGACAATCATCTTTTCTCATACTGTACATGGTATAGAATGCGATCCGGCCTACGAATTTACACAGTCTAAGTCCTTTCGCCTCTTTGCTACGGCTCTATCATATCAAACCTAGTCTAAACCATGGGTTGTGGCCCTTGAGGACGTTGGACCTGAGAGCAACACTTCCAAAGCTCACCATGGAGACCGCATCTCGAATTTCCTTCTGGATTTTGTAGGACCAATCAAATTCAAGTCATATACAATCCCTACCACGAGACAACAGTATATATACCATCCTTAAACTTAGATACCTAGAAATACGAATGAACAATGAAGTCGAGAGCGTATTTCCTTCAAACCAAAGACTACCCTGCATGGAAATGACGAAACTGGGCACTCGTGCAGCAACGAGGTATCTGACTATTCAATTCAACTGGCAAGCTTGTTAGGTCTTTCATAGAAAAGTAAATGGCATCGTAGGGTAGATTGCGAGCAATTAGGCAAAACGATAAGACTTGCATTCGAGGGATTCCACTGGGTCCAAATACATTCTCGCTGTGCTCAAGAGGTTCTACAGTAGTGAATTGGAAGCACTCGTATAAATAGAGGGATTTGGTTTCGGTGCCTGTGCAATGCTGAAGGATGCAACAGCTGCTTGGGAGGATATTGTAACGAAGGAACGTATCTTAAAACACCCGATTAGTCACGCGCGTATCATCCGCCTCGGAATTTTAGATGGACCACGACGAAGCATAGCCTCGACCAGTTTTCCCAGCACTCATCTTTAGTGATTATACTATTCACCTCAGCCTCTGAGGGTAAGTCGAAGCATTGCAGCCACAGCATTCCCATGATGGCAATTCATTACCCAGCAGCGTATCGCCAGTCACGTTAAGGGGATATTTCTTCGACCTGTCCCATCGGGGCCTACACGGCCATGAACTCTCATCAGCCTATGCTACCACAGGTACCACCAGCGACTCCTCTCGCAAATGGACGGCCGGGGCACAATGTTCCTTACGCGCCATCACCACATCCACACCAGCAGGTACCCTATTACCAGGGCTATCAATATCAGTATCCTCCGCATTTCCCAAGACCTCCGCAGCCATGGACACCATATCCAGTGCACATGCCCATGGGAAGGAATTACCATCCGTACCCCCCAATGACACCGTATCATGTACCGCCGCAACACCTTCCACCATTACGACCTTCCCCACAACAAGCCCCCTCTTCGTCCTCAATACGTTCTGTGCAAGGCATGCTCTCTCCATCCTCCTCCAATACGTCCCTACACATCCCACCATCTACATCTCTAAGTGTAGCCACTCCCTACCTGGCTCCTCCCACACCGCCTCCACCCCCTCCTGCAACACCTACTCATCGGACGCCTTTCTACCCTCCTCTTCCCTGGCAATCCTTCGTAGGCACATTTCCTCCGAGAGCACCCCGCCGACGAAGGAAAACGCCGATCCCGCAATCTTCCACTGCTCCGGTTGAGCTGCCTTCTCGTCAAGATCCTATTGCTGAAGTTGATGACGCTGAAACAATATATCAAAGCTCTTACTCCTCCACTACCGAAGCTCCACCTCCCATAGAAGAAGCACTGGCCGAGCCCCAGAATCTGGTCACTCCTTCAACATCTCATCCTCCTTCCGAGGACATGTCTACACAGCCCACAACACCTTCTTCCGCTGCACCATCTCAACAAGTCACCCCGAAGAATCATTCCTCCATTCGCCCGAACGTCCCTATAGTTCCTATCGTACCTGCCATTCCAAATATTCCTTTAGCTTCGCGACCTTCGAAACGAGCATCCGTTAGTGGCGCCTCGGATGCCATTGACAGTGCAGCTCCTTTGAGCAATGATCATCCTTTAGGCGATATTGAGACTGCTGCACGTAATGGTGGAGATGAGAACAGTGATGCTGCTGAACGAAGTGAAACTGATAAGCAACCACCTTTTAAAGCCCCACCAAAATCTTGGGCAGACCTCGTCCGGACCATGGGACCACCTCCTAATCCTGGAACTCCACAAGCTGCTCAAGTGGGTGCTGCTTCGACGGCTCACGTCAACGGATTTGCTCCCGCCAAAGCAGGATCTTTGGCCGAAGCTCTTAGCTCCTATAGCGTGAAAGAGAGCAGTGGTAGTTCTAAGTTTGCCTTCCTTGAACCTAGAGGGCTTGTCAACGCTGGCAACATGTGCTATATGAATGCGGTAAGACCTGCGCATGAACTCATATCCATAATTCTCCTAATTCTCGCACAGATACTGCAGGTTTTAGTGTTCTGTGTGCCGTTCTACAATTTTCTCGAGAAAATTGGAAGGCAAGCTGCTCATAGCTTCAAAAGTGACACTCCCGTGTTGGATGCGATGTAAGTTGAACTTTCAGCTTTATAATAAGAATCATCATACTGATTTCTATGTAGGATAATGTTCATGCGGGAGTTTAAGGTCATTGATGCGGCCGTCTCGGTTGATCAACTTCGAATGCGGCTGAAAGACAATGAGCTTGAGCAGTATGGCGAGCCATTCACCCCAGATTTTGTTTATGAAGTCATCCAACGACTACCGCGGTTCTCGTCTATGAGGGTACGTACAACGTTATTTGTCTCAGGAGAGTTGGCTGACTCTACCAGCGGGGCCACCAGCAAGACGCAGAGGAATTTCTAGGTTTTATTTTAGAAGAGATGCATGAAGAATGCAGCAGAGCAATGAGGTCGATAAACAACATATCCTCGTCTGGCGCCTCCACTCCTACCAACGGTGTTACATCGCCAATTGGCGAGTCCACCGGTTACCAAGTAGCAGAGGAAGGAGGTTGGCTCGAAGTCGGACCGAAACAGAGAGCTGCCATTACTCGATCGTCTGGTGCGATTGCCACTGAATCACCAGTGACCAAAATATTCGGCGGGAAACTGCGGTCAGAATTGCGAGTGCCAGGGATGAAGAATTCCGTGACGTTGGAACCATACCAGGCCTTGCAGCTTGATATTGGTGCCCCACATCTCAATAACATAATCGATGCACTGAAAGCTTTGACTAAGCCCGAAACATTACATGGCGCCTTCAACTCGCCACGAGGCCCCGGATCAACCGCTACAAAGCAGGTCACCATTGAGACTCTGCCGCAAGTATTGATTCTTCATCTTAAACGCTTCCAATACGATAGTAGTGGGGGCACACAAAAGATCTGGAGGAAGGTTGGGTACCCACTGGACCTTGAGATCCCCAAGGAAGTATTCCCTCAACATCAGAGAGGAAGACTACTAGCCCATGGAGGCTTGCCAAGATATCGCCTCAGTAGTGTCCTCTATCACCATGGCAAGAACGCTGGCACTGGACATTATACCGCCGATGTTTTGAGGCAAGACGAGCGCGAATGGATCCGGCTGGACGACACAATAATCAGGCGCATTCGGAGTCGCGATGTTGCAGAAGGCGGTAGTGAAGAAGACCCTAGAGTACTCGCTGCTGCACTGGAGCAACACAAGAATGACCAGCATTTCGGCAATAACCTGTACGACCAATTTGCAACCGAGGGTGAGGACCAGAAGCAAGCTGACAAAGGGTGGAGCGAGGTCAATGGTGGAGCTGCGGCACATTCAACAACGAGCAAAAAGTGGTCGGGGGTTGCAAATGGGAACGAAACGCCAACGATGTCCCCTGGAAAAGCAACCCCTGTCGGACGTGCCTCGGTCAAGGACAACAAAGTTGCATACATGCTCTTCTACGAGAGGGTAATTGTATAGAAAGGGGGTTTTGCTGGTTGCCACGGTCGACGTTCATTTTGAGGCCTATACCCAGGGATCGGTGCATGCCAAAAGCATTGTAGTTAGGTGATGCAGTTCTGCATGTACGAAGTAAGAGTGATACTCGAGCATATTTCTTAAGCTTAGCTTACGATATATGCTATATTCTATTAACGTGTTGTACATATTTTAATCAAGATATGATATTCGATATCCACTAGCAGGTGCAGAATAGGTGGAACGAACGTCCGTTCCTTGAACAGGTGTCCGAGTATCTTCCTTGTCCCGGCCATTGGCACTTGTTCCAAACTAACCAGGCTGGTCAGGCACGATGTGCTTAAGCCGGAGAAGACTAGGAGCCCACTATGGGATAGTGCCACTTAGTACAATCGGGCAGCAGCAATTCAATAGAGCAGTTTAATAACTATTGACAGGCCACAGCATAGACCTATATAATCTTGGCAGTTAAATTGGGAAAAATTCTTCCTTGTAGAGGACGCAGCTAGACCATTCAATTCGAGGATTGGCACTGGGAGAGCCAATCTCCAATCGGGGCCAGTTCGATATGTTGGACAGATCATCGCTGTAAGAACGGACGATTGGGGAGTACTTGCTTTGGAGCGCATGAAGCCGGAAGGCGATTCCTTCAGCAGACATTCTGGATGTCTCGAAGACTTGTGACTTGTGCGGCTAAGCAAGGCGTAGAGACTCACGCGAGGACAGGGTCCACACACAGAGAGTAGAGTACGCTTTATCTACATGATGTACCTATAATTAGGCGAGAAGAATATCGTATCCGTCCCTTTCAATCCTCACAGCTTCGGCTTCATTACTATATCTTCTCCGAACAAGCTCGAAGATTACCAGGCCGGCACTCGTGCTTGGAACTTGCTTAATTGTATTTATCAAAAACCCTTTATAAATCCACCGTCGCCAACCTCTGGCTCGCCGAACGTGTACTAGGCACTGTCGGTAGGTCTCTGAGTAAGCAGCATACCAGCTACGCAGCATTGCTGAAGTCGGTTGACCGATTTCCGCCTGTCGGTCTAAGTACGCTAGCGACTTATAATGGATGTTTTGAATCAGATTGAGTGGGTGCTGAACGATTTGCTGACTAATAGACGCGCTGATGCCAGCGAACATAAGGAAAGCAGGCTCGATAGCATAATGAGGTTTGATCACATCTATGGGGCCCGACTCGTCCAATTTAGGTGTGAAAAGGGGGGTGAGGAGATTGCCACGAAGATTACCATAGTATTTGGTCACAAAAGCGTAGTAGGCTTGGGCTTTGACATACTCGAAACTCGCAAAGAATGCTCCGTAGCCAAAGGAGTCTTTGATGAGGGAAAGGGGCCAGCCCGCGAAGATCCCTGTAACCGTGGATGTCAGCATAGCCTCAGAATAATCAGCCTATGAGACTGATTTAAGAAGCAAGAGGGGCTGTTTCGCATCTGAGTAGTCCCTCCACTCGGTTCCCTTCCCCGTTACTCGGCTGTTACGTTGCCTGAGTCGACTTCTCTGAAAAGCAATCAGAAGGCGTTAACCCTCATCCAGTCTTCACTCATATTTAGCCTCCTGCTCTCAGAACTTGGCGTTGAGTTGCAGGACCTGGTTCTCAAACTTGTTGTGCACTCTTTCCTTTCTGCATGCACGTAGTCATGAATGATAGACCACATTGGTGGGTGCAGAAGGGCCAAGCCTCGTTGCAGGCCCTTTAATATTCTCAACAATCCATTTTGCGATGCGCATCAATCAAAGATGCACTATTCCAGAAGCTTACGAAATTGCACATACCGCGAAGGCCAATCTCTTGCAACTTGCCGTAACTGTACTGCCACATCGTTTTGTAACGTCCGCTAAGGACTTCGCTACTCTTGAAGCGCACTGAGAGAGCATCTAATGGGGATGCTACGACTGATTGAATTCCACCGGCGTAGATTCCAGCCAGAAAGGTTTTCCGAATTGGTGGAGGGGGGTAAATTCTCTTCGAGGATTGGGATGATGGCTGATACAAGGTGCCCAGGATCTGGAGGTACGAGGTATACAAGATTGCCCCTACGCTGCGCGAGATCTTTCAGTGAGGATATATATAAGTTCACGTGGCCAGGCTTTACCCGGTGTTGGCCAGTAAAGGTGGAAGGACATGGTTCGGAATGAAAGCCCATCCATATGTTCGAACGGCATGAGTTAACAAACCAGGCGTGCTCATTCTTGGATTCGTCACTTAGCGGAATATTCTTAGGACGGGAAGGAGGAGCACCAGACAGGCGGTCTAAGAAAGAAAAGGCCGAAACACATAAATTTCCTTTGAGTCGCAGCGATAGAGGAGCGTGAACTGGGAAGCGTACCGTAACGACCATCCTTCTTGGGCCTGCACCCTGGGATTGATAGCCCTAGCAAAAGCCTATAGTAGGCTTCAGCAGCAATTCAAGCTCATTGTGATTGATCGATCATTACAAGATAACTATGAATGAATAAGCTGAGACGCTTTCTACGAGGACATCTTGCCTTCTCACTCGACTCTTGTACGGAAGAACGCCTTTACAGGAGCTCTAAAGTAGAAGGCCACCGCTTGCGAGCCGATTGCACGGACGCCTGCTGCTGAGGCGCCTGTTGCCGCATTGCTCGTCTTGTCATTTCGGAAATTCGTTCGCGGAGTTGGGGCCTTCGGAGCCATCAAAATGCCTGGAGGAAGACCCCCAAACCTGCCACAGCTGATGCGTTTCTTCAAAAGCTCATTCGACTTTGAAGGAGATACTTCAGTCAATAGCGAAAGATGATTCTTTGTCAGGATAAAGAGATTTCTGCGATCATCAAATGTCCGGCGGTTGTCTATTGACCTTGCTGTCGCTCAGCCGTTTGAAAGTAGAGTAGATCGCCCCAACAGTTGAATAGGTGGTGTGTGGTTGTTATGATCGGTCTGTACGTCACTTAGTGATTATCAACACGTGAGATGAGAAACAGTTCTTGGTGTAATGTTGGTGATTCTTTCGGCCGTCGGCGAGCCTTGTAGCGCGTTTTTTATTGGTATCAAAACGCGCTAAGATAGGTATATCGTAATCAATTAACGCGTTTTCAATGAACAGCGACATTTCATGACACAAGTTTTCTACCTCCTTTAACTCACTATCTTCTTTGCCGCCTTCTAGTAGCGGACCCATCATGGCAGACGAAGTCAAGATCGACAAGGATGCTTTCAGCAGCCGACTGTCACACCTCATTTCGACATGGAAGAACGACAAGCGGCAATCCAACGACGCGCTGTTCGGCGGAGTTGGTTCGATAGTGATTCTTATGGGCAAGAATGAGGAGAATCCGGCTTTCCACAAGAACAACGCTATGCACGTACGTATTTGTATGGGACTCTAAGTAGACGAGGAGCTAATAAGTGCGCACGTAGTTCTGGCTTCTTGGGTATGAGTTCCCCGCAACCCTTATGGTCTTCACCCTCGAAGCTCTCTACATTGTTACGACTGCAAAGAAAGGTATGACTCATTCGAGCCTTACCGTGAACTTGTGCTGACCGCTCTCCTCACTGGTAGCGAAACATCTCGAGCCGTTGAAGGGGGGCAAAGTCCCAGTGGAGATTCTAGTCCGTGGCAAGGACACAGAGCAGAATGCGAAACATTTCGAGAAATGTCTGAACGTCATCAAAGGTGCCGGGGTGGGTTTATTCCACTTGATGCGACCGGCACAGCACGCTGATTGCTGTGTAGAAGAAAGTAGGCACAATTCCCAAAGATTCTTCAACTGGACCTTTTGCAGATGAATGGAAAAAAGCGCTCGGTGACATTCTAAAAGATGTGGAAGAAGTTGACATATCTCTTGCCCTGTCCTCCGCTGCTTTCGCAGTGAAGGATGAAAATGAACTGGTAGGCGGTCCTGAGTAACCAAAGGATGAGGAGGTTGTGTTGTAGCTGACGTCGTGCAGCGGTCTATGCGCAATGCTTCAAGGGCTTGTACAGGACTTTTGACAGAATACTTTGTCGAAGAAATGTCGTCGATCCTGGATGCAGAGAAGAATGTCACACATAAGGAGCTAGCAGAGAAGATCGATGGCAAACTCGATGATACGAAGTTCTTTAAGAATCTCAAAACAAAGCTACCACAAGATTTTGACAATACTCAGTTGGACTTCATGTATGGGCCAACTGTTCAAAGTGGTGGGAACTACGACCTCAAGCTTTCAGCCCAGTCCGATGACAATACTTTGCACCCCGGTATCATTATTGCTGGCCTTGGACTACGATATAAAAGCTATACGTCGATATTAGCTCGCACATTCCTGGTGGATCCAAATAGCTCCCAGGAAGGCAACTACAAGTTGTTACACAGCGTGCAGGACATATTAATCCGCGAGGCCAGAGAAGGCGTCATAATCAAAGATCTCTATAACAAAGCCTTAAATCTTATCAGGGCGAGGAAGCCTGAGCTAGAAAAGCACTTCTTGAAGACTATTGGCGGAGGCATTGGTATCGAGGCCCGGGATTCGACGCTTCTCATTAACGCAAAGAACACCAGACAACTCAAAGATGGCATGACTCTCAATTTTGCCCCCGGTTTCACGGATATAGAGAACCCGAGTCCTCAAGACAAGAAGAGCAAGACGTACACCCTGTTCGTGTCCGACACAGTTCGGGTCAAGAGCAGGTCAGAGGATGCGGCTAACTTTACTGCGTCGGCGCCATTGGAACTTGGGGCTGTCTCATTCTACTTCAAGGACGAAGAGGAAGAACAAACATCGCCACAAAAAGGCAAGACCAAGAAAGACCCCAAGATTGGCGCTGTTGCGTCCAGCAATGTTGTGAAGACGAAGCTTCGCGCTGAGCGCACAAAGCAGGTCGATGAGGGAGCAGAGGCCCGACGTCGAGAGCATCAGAAAGAGCTGGCCCAAAAGAAGCAGCAGGAGGGTCTTGCGCAGTATAGTGAAGCCACAGGAGATGCAAATGGTGTTACTCAAAAGAAGTTCAAGAAATTCGAATCATACAAACGCGACAATCAATTTCCCTCGCGGGTGGCAGATTTAATGATTGTGGTCGATGTCAAAGCTTCGACCATTGTCCTTCCTATTATGGGTCGTCCTGTACCCTTTCATATCAATACGATCAAGAATGCCAGCAAGAGCGACGAGGGAGAATTTTCGTACTTACGGATCAACTTTCTCTCTCCCGGACAAGGCGTTGGTAGGAAAGATGACCAGCCCTTTGAAGATGCGACAGCGCATTTTGTCAGAAGCCTCACGTTCAGATCCACAGATGCTGATCGAATGCAAGATATTGCACAGCAGGTCACTGACCTCAGAAAGAACGCTGTGCGCCGAGAACAAGAGAAGAAAGAGCTAGAGGATGTAGTCGAGCAGGACAAGCTGCAAGTGATTCGAAGTAGGTATTACGTATTTTCGATTCCTAGCATGTACTAATCGGCATACTTCAGGTCGAAAGCCAGTCAATCTTGATAACGTGTTCGTTCGGCCCGGCCTTGACGGTAAACGAGTACCTGGAGAAGTAGAGATTCACCAAAACGGTCTACGCTACAGTGATCATCGTGGCAGTCAAATTGACATTCTTTTCAGCAATATCAAGCACCTGTTCTTCCAACCATGCACACATGAGCTGATTGTTATAATACACGTCCATCTCAAAGATCCGATTATGATCGGTAAGAAGAAGGCTAAAGACGTCCAATTCTATCGTGAGGCGACAGATATGGCTTTTGATGAGACGGGAAACCGAAAGCGAAAGCACCGCTATGGCGATGAGGAAGAATTCGAACAGGAGCAAGAAGAGCGGAGGCGACGAGCACAGCTTGATAAGATCTTTAAGAGCTTCGCCGAGAAGATCCAGTCGGCCGCCCCAGACGGCTTTGGGGTTGACATTCCTTTTAGGGAGCTTGGATTTAGTGGTGTTCCCAATCGCTCAAACGTTCTCTGTCAACCTACCACAGACTGTCTTGTTCAGCTTACTGAACCGCCATTTATGGTGCTCACTCTTGATGAAATTGAGATAGTCCATCTCGAGCGTGTACAATTTGGCTTGAAGAACTTCGATATGGTCTGCGTTTTCAAAGATTTCCATCGATCGCCGGCTCATATCAACACGGTCCCGGTCGAAAGTCTCGAGCAAGTCAAAGACTGGCTTGACTCGGTCAATATTCCTTATAGTGAAGGACCTCTAAACCTCAATTGGACTACCATCATGAAGACAGTCATCACGGATCCTCATCAATTCTTTGTCGATGGTGGATGGTCATTTTTGACCATGGAGTCAGATGACGAAGACGAAGAGGAAGAGGAAGAGGAGTCGGCGTTCGAAATGTCAGACTCGGATCTGGTTGCTTCTGATGAGACTTCTGAGGACGAGTCAGAGTTCGATGATGATGCTTCGGCTGACGAGGGCGATGCTAGCGATGATGAGAGTGGTGGGGAGGATTGGGATGAGCTAGAGAAGAAAGCAAAGAAGAAGGATCGTGAGGGAGGCCTTGACGATG
Organism: Cladonia uncialis; assembly: GCA_002927785.1. NCBI lineage: Eukaryota > Fungi > Ascomycota > Lecanoromycetes > Lecanorales > Cladoniaceae > Cladonia > Cladonia uncialis. Next base: position 5,783 of record NAPT01000122.1, on the reverse strand, counting down.
AGGACTCTGGGAAGAAGAAGAAACGGTAAAGATGGTATCAGAAGTGTTTATTCATGTGGTTCCTCATGGGACTGGCGAAGGGATATTGCTGCATAGGTCCGGCTCATAAACCTCGAATCACGCTACGCAATAGTGTGTCTCTCGGCCTTCAGCGGATTGTTTAACATAATCCGTCAAGTCTGACGAGCATCGGCGGTTCTGGGTAGCAACACATTGCGGATCGTAGGCGCATCAGTTTGCTTTCAGCAACGGACAGCAAGTGAAACTTAGACAGGTTGCAAATGAACTTCACCTGACTTAGTACGAGGTATGCTAGCTAGCCCAATCTCAGTCGCGAGAAAACCCTTCTCATACACCACATTCCCAGTCGTAGATAATACTGTTCAAAGATGATTCCCATTCAACATGCCATGCCAATTCTTGTCACTGGAAATTTTTTCCACCCGATTCCTATAATTAAAATAGTACTGTACATAGTATGTTCGCTCCCCTCATAATCTAAGCTTACTCATTGTTCCGATACATAGCGTACATGTTAGTCATTCTCGTTTGCTGGTCTGGCGTGAATTGATTATAGCTGTAACAGTATTAGCCAACAAGGTTCTTGCTACAAGCGCGACTCCCCACTTACCATTCATCAGTGGAGTAATCCATGTAATTATTGATAGGATCCAATCCGGGGTCTCCAGGACAGCTATCCTTCCCTGAAGGACAGCCGGAGGTGCTTACACTTTCTTGTGGCGTGTCCGCGATATAGTCTCCTGGATCACTGGGACTGCAGGTATTGTCCTGGAAGGTATGAAGCAACCCGAACCAATGCCCAACCTCATGCACTGCTGTCTTCCCCTCATCATACCCATATGCTGGGACTGGGCTTTGCGGCATACTAGCTGCAAGCACATTACAGCCGTCCGTTGCGTAATCGGCTGCAGGAAATTCCGTTTGTCCTCCTTGGGCGTTCTTGTACGTCATATTCGTTGGCAGCGTGCAATAACCCAGCAGGACGAGGTCCGGGTTGTACGTGTACGGGGCCGAGGAGAGATTGGTTTGGAAGTACATGTTCAATTCGGAGTAGGTGCCTTGGCGGAGGGACTGTTTCATCATTGTGCTGTTAGCGTCGGTTGCCCAATCATCTCTAACGGTATAGCTTGTTCCTGCGAGATGGAAGGCTATATTCGCGTGCATATACGCCTGATTCAGCACGGCAACCTGAAGTTGCAGGTTAGATGGCGCTGTCAAGTTAACGAGGAGTTCAACTAACCTGCGCTGACATGAGGGTGTTACGGACATTAGGAGGGTAGGTACTGGCCTGGTCAAAGGTGCTGACAAAGTGCATGTATGTGTTGATCAAGAGACGCTGCGAAGATTGTCGAGGCCCGATAGGCTTGTTATCACGTAAGTCGACGTGTGCTTGTCTGAGCTCTTCGCTTGGTGGTTTAGTGCCACACATTTGGGAGCTGATGTTTGGGATGGTGATGACTTGGGGGTGTGTGACATTAGAGTTGGTATTTGCACCAGGAAGGGCAAGTGCATGGCCTGGGATAACGGCATAGGCAAAGACCATTAAGGCTCGAAGCAACATAATGAGTAATGGGAATATATGTTCTATAAAATTGAGCAAGTATTTTCAGTGATATAATAGGGAAGGTAGCAGTAGGACGTAGAAGGGTACAGAACGAAAACATGTCTAGATATAGGCTTTTCAGTCCTCGTTCACGTGGTGTCTTCGGATGTTTCGATCACCCACACCTCTACTCGTAGACGTCACAGCAGTACCCTGCTTTGTCTGCACGTGGTCGAGACTCGCGTGGCGTCAAAGCAGTCCGGATCCAGACATTGCTATGAGAGAGTATAAAGCGACTCGCACTCCTGTGAGAACGCCCAGACCTGTCACAAGGGCCTCCACAGCCATCGGAAATAAGATGCAAAGAAAGCGCCATGAACCTCTGGACCAGTCAGATGGTTGGGCATAAAATGATATGCATTATACAGAAAAATCTAGACTTTGAAAACCCGCGACATCGCACCTCGTGACCACCGGACGCCAAAGTCCCTTATACTGGGAACCGCATCAAGAAGTTCAACTAGAAAGAGATTGATCATGCAGTGTCATTACCAGGTCTTTGAATACCGGTTGCGGTAGCCGTACTAGGTTGGTCATTGTTCCATGAAAGGTACGTATGATCTCCGAGTTTTCTAGTCGCGTTCTCAGTTCCGCGGCATCTTCTACAAGCAGGAGCTCTGACATACCGTGGCTTAATGAGGTGTGTTACAGTGAAGATTGTGCCAAGCACTATGCAGATGCCTCCAACAGCTACATATGCGATACCAAGGAACGGGTTCTTGCCACCCATCACTGTTCGAGTGGATATGACGATTGATTTCGTCCCTCCGTATACAGTGACGGGGAAATCTAGTATCCTAATCAGAGATGTCATCGAGAGGCTCTGAAGACTTACTGTTATCAATATCCACTTGGTAGGTGCTGCATTGCATAGTCTCATTATCATTACGTTTAGCAAGCTTACTAAAATTGGGAAGTCCAGCAGTTCTCATCCAAACCTGAAAGGCATAGTCGGTCTTCAAATCCGGCGGTGGGGCTTCTGCACTGTAGCCATTCTGCCATCGCAAGTACCAGTTGGGCGGGACAGCAATTTGTGAATAATTGTACTTTGTTGGACCGTAAAGGGCTGCATCTGAACTCCAAGCAATCCCATCTTCTGTCATATTGTATGTGATGTTGGGCGCGTTGCTGTAATGCGTGTTCAATTGCACAGGGTTACCAATGGAGTCGTTAAATAGAGAGTTGGCTATGAGGCCACATGGATAATACGGTCTGCCAGCCGAATCTGTATTTAGAGGATCGCAAGCCCCGAGTGAACCGTTGGATACAGCTGTACCCTTCAATTGATCTGAATCCAATGACTTGACGTAACGGCGATGATTCTGATAGAAATTGGTAAGACGATAGTACAGCAAGACAGGTGGATTAAGGTTATCCGGGATATTGAACTGCAAAGAGCAGACCGACGTGTTTACAGGAGCAGTTCCAGCAGCATATGTCTTGTTGTAGCTGTATTGTTTCCACTGATATCTCGAGCCGGCAGTGCAATTCGAGTCAGAACCCTTGAACGATGACGACGTGTAGTTACTGGGGATATCTACATAGCCCGTATCCGTGAACTGCGTGCCATTTTGGAGCTCGTGGCAGTGAGAATAATCAATTACTATCTCTTGTACCTTGATGTGGAAACGGTTAGCACAAATTGGGGGAGCTTGAGACTTGGACTATGGTCGCTGACCTGCGCACTTGCGTATAGCAAGAGGCCACCTATTGGAGCGAAAATGATGCCAACAGCAAAGAATAGAGGCAAAACGGTTTTTGGCGTGAGGATTGGTCTGTGAAGTGGTATGTTCAATAAAGGCACTTGTTGCTGAGCCTGAAACGCTCGCCGTGGGGATGGGGGAAGCGCTCACTGCCATGCTTTCAACCGCTGTTGCCGGAAGGCGGTATCTGTAAAGCGCGGAATATCGCATCAGCCATTGAACAAGCTCTTCATTTCTCTGTGCAAAACGGTGGGCCATCGGGGTGAGCGTACTGGCCGGCCTCCTGCTCTTCACTTTCTTCTGCACCTCCTCGTGTTCTTGACCATCTATCGAGCCGACGTGGGTTTCGGTTTGTGACATACTGGGGATAGTGTGAACATGAGGATCCTCACAATTCTCCAGTAATTTGCGTAGCGATGATTCTTGGAAATGCGGTGATACGGAGTGATTGCTAAGGATTAAGCTTACGTTCTTCATAAGCCTGTAGGGCTGAGCACAAGTGCCGATATTTAACCGAGACATGTTTCCTCGCCCACACGTTCTCGAGGTTCTTCAAACTACCTACCGAGTAGTTAATGGTGGTCCCTAAGCTTTATTATCGGCCTTAATACACACACGCTTGTTATGGTCTTTGAGTAAAATGCGGCCGAGATCCGGCGAATCAGAAGTGCGTGTGCTTCCCTTGGTCTTGTGAAGCTCCTAAAGTAGGAATATAGCAGAGGAGAAAGGTTTAGTAAGTCGGCCGTGTACGTCGGGCTAGGAATTTAAGGATAGCATGTAGTCATTAATATCTGGTAGAGAGGCTACCGGACAAGTTTATGAAATTTTCGTTCAGCTAATAGAGTAGCCAAGGAAAGCAAGAGGAGCTTGCTTTCATGGTAAACACAAGAGATTCTAAGTATTATGACTACACCTTTGGAAGTATGGGCCAGCTAAGGAAAGCTGAACTTTCTTCGCCTAGTATATTTTTCAGTATGCTGAAGACTTCATAACGGCTATTACGCCGCCTTGTTCCACCCGAATTTTCCTGCGTCAGTGCTTAATTACCATAAATTCTTCCCCACATGAAGCTCCTTTAGGTTAGCTCAAGGACATGGGCGTCTGGCAACATTGATGGCAGCAGAGCCTACACTGACCGAAGACGGCAAACCCGAACTTTCATTGAAAGAAGCCACTGCACACCCTGAAGAGACGCCGGATCTAGGTACAGATTATCCTGGGCGGATCACGCCAGATTATTGACGAAGGCTACTCGATATAACAAGACAAGTCAAAGCCGTCAGTAATGCGCAAGATACCCTGCTTATTCTGTATGGTCCTGGGCCTCGGTCGTCATGAACGGGTTTGTCAGGGTTTTACCTGCGAAGACCGTGAAGCATCCAAACAAATCTCACAAAACACTAGACATCATGAAAGCTACTAATTGATGATAGATTTCGGATCGTCCACAGAGATCAGCGAAACTTCGGACGGCGCTGTTTACCGAATTCCCTAGATGTAATCCTTGTCCCCGAGAGCGTCCCGATGTCCTTCATAACCGCAAGCGTAAAATCATAATCGCATGACAAAGCTGAAAATACATCCGTGAGCATCGTAATTGTTCGGCCACAAAACCCAGCTCCGCGTATTGTAAAGCTTGCTGGGCTCCTTAAAACCGTCTTCGAATGTACGCTCGATGCCATGATGTTCAGATGTTTCCCTTTCTCAGGATGCACCAGCAATATGCATCTACTTTGCGAGAAGCATGCGCCCCAACTAGAAGTCAGGATGACATGTGGACCTTGAATTGATAGCGACCTGGCTACGGACAGTCCCCTGTTTTTTTTCTGACAGTCCCCTGTTTAAGCGCGCACCTATCAGCTTGCCTATATCCTCACCACTATTATCAAGTACCTCACTACCACCATGTCGCTGTCGATGATGATTTATCGCTGCCATTTGTAAATATCACCACTACTATTATCTACAGCTCTTATATCTATATCATTATCGCTGCGATAGAGTAAGATAGGATTATAATATCTTGATATTATTTAGCTAGATAGAGATAATATCTTTAGACTTAATTCTCTAATATTAATTTTAAGAACTGTTTTAAGAATTTAAAGATCTATTTAATTTACTATAAATATATATAAAGACTTTAAATATATAGAAAGATATAATAGTAATATCTATATATATTTATATATAATATTAATATTTATAAGTATTAATATTAATAAAATATTAATAATAAAATACTTAATAATAATAATAAAAATATAAGTAAGTTAATAAATATATATTTAAATAAAGAATTATTAGAAAAAAAACAGAAGATTATTTATAACTAGATCGAATTAATAAAGTTTCTTATAATAATTTTAAATCGATCTATAATTTTCTTAATAATAATAATTTTAATAAAATACTTTTAAAAGACTTTAAATATTAATTAAATCAATTAATATATA